>JASCRG010000508.1:856191-944497 GCA_030264185.1 Cephus rjabovi | reverse complement strand
TTTTCCTCCCTCGCTTTTGTTTCTCGGTAGCTTGTTTCTTGTTTCCAATAGGCATGTCTTCGGCTGACGTCATCCTGTCCGAAGCCACCGGGAAACAAAAGCGAGGGAAGAAAACTCAGAGTTCGCAGGTGCCTATGTTTCTCTTGCCGCCTTTCTCTGATTTGTCAACTTTGACCTGCTCCCATTTAAAAACTATGACCTTCCGGACAAAAGGAAGGTCTTTTTCATGATCAGTGGTGCCTCCCGAACACCGCCATACCCCGTTGGTCAGGTAATTTTGGGACACCCTGTATATCCAAAACAAACGTGTAATGACATTTTCGATTCAAATCGTAATTACCAATTACGTATATTTGATTCAAGTTTCTCGGACAACGTTAATAATAATATTAATCTCTCATTAACGTTTCACAATCCTAAGAAAGTTTTCCTGATAAAAGCAAACATTTTCGAAGTTCCTAAACAATCAGGACTCGTTAACACGTTGATTAGCGCGTCAAGCTGATTATGAAACGTGTGTACTAGCATTTAACAATAACAGTAAATTGTCTCATAAAAACAGACTGAAAGTCAAAACACACACATATATATGTATATTTAATAAGGAAGCGTAGTTACAAATAAAAATTAAGGAAAAATGAGTAAATAACACATTACGTAAAATTGTTAGCCAAAGACGTGGTGCTTCCAGTAGGGGGTCTTAATAGGAATCTGGATAGATCAGCGTCAACAATTTTTTTTTTACAGATATCTAAAATGCGTCAAGAATTTCTCGCGAGATCGTAGAGTCTGTTTTCGTTGTTTTAAATTATTAGTAAATTTTCAAGTTTCCATGAATATCGTCTTATCAGTTGATTGCGTCAGATGAATATGGAAGCAGTAGGTAATGGCACGTATATCCACTATGTGAAATGCATTACGTTACGTTACTGCATTATACGTATAGGTTGAATATTTATCTTCAGAAAAGACACTGCAAAGTACCGGTTGCAGTCCAAGGAATTGTCTGGATATATCCAGATGGAAATAAAGGAATAAAAAAAATGTGAACCATGTGACGGGTGTGAACTATGAACTAGTGGGAACTGGTACTGGTACGATCGACTTCACCATACAGAGTATAGATACCGATTAGTTTTATCAATAAGCCGTGTGCCCAAGTATCTGAACTTTGTATTTTCATTTATCGGGCGTAAATTAATAAGCTATTAATACGATTGTTTTTATTTTATATGAAGCTGAGTCTGGTATTTTACACCCCCTCCCCCCGCCCCCGCTCCCCACGATTATCCAAAACAATATTAAGAGGAAAGTCACGTATAATTTTTAACGGCCATTTTTCAAATTTAAATTTGCATTTCAACCGTTAATTTTCACATTAAGGTTAATCGTTTGATAAATGTCTTTTACAGTCACCGTTGTGAACGCACGCTTAACTTTGTTCACGAGGTGTCCGAGTGGGGCGCGACGCGTGTGTATCCGCGAAGAGCATGAAGATTTTCTGCAGTACTCACAGGTCAGATAAATTTATCGTTTAGATAAGATATTTTTATACTTCTTTTTTACAAGAGCCTTTTTCTATTTGAGGCATTTCTAATTATCGTTGAATATCGTAATAGACTAGACACGGAAATCATGTAACAAGTGGTGGGACAGATAAATAAGTGTGTCGTATCGGACCAGAAGACATCATGTGTCATGGCACTCGCTTATGCCGACAGGATGGGGGATCAATGTGATTGCGATTCTTTCTTTTGAACTCGACTTTCTTTTTTTTTTTGACCAAGTAGTATCATCTATCGTCTGTTGGAGTTCGCCGGGTCAAGCCTAGAGGTGGGGGTTAAGCCACGTGGTCCTAACCGTCAAGATCCACTATATAAAGGAGCATCTTCCAAATTTTAACGGTTTCTTCTTACTTAACTCACACAAGCTAACGAGCTCATTAAAGGTTGTACCATACCATAAAGGCTGTACCATTGATTAATCAAGATTCAAGATATAAGACGTAGGAGCATTATTTATTAACAGGATTCAAGTAAGTTTTTGTGTATATTTATATATGTTCCACGACTAAAAGATTTGGTCTAGGGAACACATTTACTTTAAAAGTTATTAGAATATGGCCCTTCGAAAATGTATTTCACGCGTGGACAAGTGAAATTTTAACGAGAACATTTAGTTCGTTTTTGTTTAACTCATAAAACTGCTTCACGTCATGAGT
The DNA here is from genome assembly GCA_030264185.1 of Cephus rjabovi. Taxonomy (NCBI): domain Eukaryota; kingdom Metazoa; phylum Arthropoda; class Insecta; order Hymenoptera; family Cephidae; genus Cephus; species Cephus rjabovi. The sequence goes on along the minus strand of JASCRG010000508.1, from coordinate 942,276 downwards.
TTCATATTCGAGGGACTCTTGTACGTTGTAAACCGTAAGGGGTTGGCCTCTTGAATTCAAATTGATTTCTTGGCTTGAATGTATGCTTATTATAACGCGGTGACGTACAGCCATCAAAGTACTAAGTCCGATTCGTAGTTCGACATCGGTGCCTAATCAATTCCATGTTAACTTTTGGTGGTAGTTCCATACAAGCAGGTACACATCACCGGAATACGATTAGAGAGTGATTTCTATGGGATTATTTTAGGCTGCACGAATTTCTGGTTAACGAAGTAATATTCTGCGTTTTCGTAATTGGATTAATTAGTCGGAGTTTGTATATAGGAATATTAGTCGAGATAAGTCTTGTCGTGTTATACCTGGACGTATGGATGTGACGGGATAATGTGTGGATATGACTATAAATAACACGAGCGAGTCATATGTGAAACGTACGTTAGGGGAGAAATGAATTTCGAAAATTCATACGTTTGAAGTAATTTCACTGATAACGCGATAAGAAAAAAAAGTCAGTCTGACGCGTGCTGTCTTGACTCAACCACTTGTAACTGCTTTAATTACTATATAATTGAGACTTGTTGTTGTTTGATATCTTGAATAGTCGGTACGATGCTCATATGTGAATCGATAGTACGTGATGTAGACTGATGAACTTTGTCCTCGTTGCTGGGTGAGTTCGACGTGTCTGGAATGAATGAATGAACGAATCTGTTAGGTTAGCTTAGGCCAATGAGATTTTTCGAAGTTTCATCGGCTCTGTTAAAGCTTTTTAGTTTACTAAGACTCACACACTCGTTATTTTTCAGAATGAGTAAACTGGGATCGCTGGCAGACGGTTCGCTGTCCTTGATGAGCAGAAGGAATCACTCCAGGAAGACAAGTTCTCTGTATGCTATTCCCGAAGGAAAACTTTCCTTGATGAAGAATAACGACGCACTGGGAAAGAACATAGACTTTGGAAAGCCGGTTCTTTATAGAAACGGCATCCAACCTAATCCAATTGCGAGCCGTGACGACGGAAGGTAGAGAATAAATTTTATTCTTTTTTCATATGGCGAATGAAGTAGGTCGCTTTCTTATAAGGATTACTGAAAGAGATAAAAATTACAAGATGGCAAGTAAAGATTGTTTTTCAAGGAAGATCAGATAAGAAGGCAAATTTTTATTCATAAAAAATAAAGGCACTTAAGGGGTAAGACAGACTCTGTGAACCACATATGAGAATTTATAGATTAATGCTAATTGGTGTTATTGTCTTTCATATATTTTTGGTATACAAACTCTAACAGATGGACATTGTTTGAGGTTAGTCATAATAGATAGTGAATATTGCCATATATGCAGATGAATCATCGATAATTGTTCGATACGGGATACCGACTGGTATTTGAAGTAGGAGTCAAATGGACTCAGAACGATTCATTAATATTCATTTTAATGATAGAATCAGCATAGACTCAAGATTATCAAAATTAAATCACAAATCATAATAGATGAGTGTATTCTTAGCACAAGGTCTTATAGCTGTCTGGTCAAAACTGATAAAAGAAATTCCAAAATGAAATCACAGTACAAAGGTTATAGGAATTGTAGCATAAATTTGAAGCGCCATATTGAAGTTCGAGAAAAATAAGTTGCTAATATTTCACCATCAACGTACAACGTTACGCATTAATTAATAATCCAATATTTGATACATGGAGTACGAATATTGAACCGGTGATAACATCTAACGAAATTCTTAATTTGTCAAAAGTATGTGTAAAATATCCTTTGTGTACTTAATAAATAAGGTAAACCAACGATACACGGATAAAACGAGGTTTCAATTTAGGGCACAAAAAGTGCTAAATTTGTGTTTTGAATGTTTGAATTCTACGGCGGTTAATAGTCACACTTGATGTAATATACTAGGTTGTTGTGATAGACTATGGTATTTTACGACGTATAGCAAAACGTCATTTTTCTCAGTGTAGAGGAGTCGTATTTAGGTTGTTAAAAAAAATTACTAACTTGAAGTAACATTAAATTGGATAAGCTGTAGATTCTGCTGGTTGATAATTCAATGCGGTTGAAAGAGCATAATGATACCCGCTCATTAATTCTGGAGGACCTTGGAGCAATCCTGCCACAGATCAAGGATAGAAGTTATTATCACCATAGTCTTGCTTAGCAGTCTGTACAGTCGGATACTGCTGTTTATCGCCATGATACAGACAGACTGTACCAGGATAGGCGATCTTTTTCTTTTCTTTATAGCTGCACAATAGATGATCTCGATGACATCTTTCCTATCTGAAATTAATTATAATTTTCCAATTGTTGTTTTCTGGATCACTTACAGTGAATAGGGTTAAATCCATCCACCTGTCGTGACTAAATTTTAACTGACTTCTTAGGCGTCTCTAGTCCTTATATATAATCAGGTAGTACGGTAGGTAGTGGTGGAGGTAGCATTAAGCTTTTGCGCCATCTTGCGGTGTCCAGCAGAACTTTTAAAGCAAATTCGTATTCAATTTCAATACGACATACGAATAAGAAATTTCCTTTAATTTTGAATCTTTGCAGACATCGCTGTTAAGGAGCTTGATAAAGAAGTTAGGGCTAACCTCTAAGGAACGTTACAGTATATATTATTTAATCTATCATTGTGTGACGAACTATTCGTATAATGCAGCGAATCAAAGTGCAATAATAAAATTATGTACAATGTTTGGATGGGATTCCGACGTTGCCCGATGAATCTGCACGTTTCACTTGTGTACTTTGAGTCACGATATCTTATGCATGGTTCATCAAAAAGATACATAATTAGGGGTCATTGAGGCTGTCTTAACCTCGTTATATTTTAGACAAGAAAAAACATGGCGTCAGTGCTTATAAATATATTGTTGGTATACCTTGAAATGAAAAATGGTATACTTGATTTGATTATATATTTGTCCGAGCAAAGTTTTCGTATAGAATGTATTTTTTAAAAATGTATAATGTGGGAGGGGGAAGTATCTTATGACGCATGATAATTAGAAACTACGCGACGGCAAGTGAATAATTTGTAATTAATCTTGTTGGAGATTAAAGTCTTGGAATGAATAAAAAAAAGGTTAGTTCTTAGAGAAGTAGATAATAAATAATCGTGTTTCATTGGAACGATGAATTTCAACTATATCTGTCCTCATTCGTAAAGTTTTAATGCAATATGATTTTTAGTCTTTATAGTTTTTTTCTTCTTTAGCTTTTACTTTTTCATTGGTCGTATTAATGAAATATGTTGTATTTATCTTACAGGGACAAGTATGAACTTGCCTCTTATGGTTATGGAAAGAATAGCGTGAAGTTGCTTCATGTGCAGAGAGATGGCGCTTATCATGAGATCCGAGAATACGAAGTGGACACGCATTTGCGTCTGAACTCGCAAAAAGATTATCTCGAGGGTGACAATAGGGATATTATCGCTACAGATAGCCAGAAAAACACTGTTTATTTACTAGCTAAGAAATATGGTGTAAAATCTCCTGAGGAATTTGGAATTCTTCTATGCGCCCATTTCCTTTATACGTATAAGCACGTCGAGGAGGTTAACGTGAACGTCTTAGAATCTCCTTGGTCTAGACACGAGGTCAATGGAGTAGCTCATAATCATGCTTTTGTATTTAGTCCTACTGCCATTAGATACTGTCAAGTTTCACAATTAAGAAACGGTGAGTGTTTATTTGTATTACTGATTACTATGCATAGTATTTTACTTTTCCCGATAATATTGTGTACCGTTTATTCATTAGAGTCGCCAAAGATCCGCGGTGGACTCAAGGATCTTCGAGTTCTTAAAACCACGCAGAGTTCATTCACTGATTTCATTCAGGACGAGTATAGAACATTGCCGGATGCTAATGATAGGATCTTTAGTACAGTCGTTACGGCTTCCTGGGACTTTTCCACAGCTTCCGGAGTAAATTTTGATCAGGTCTGGCACACTGTTAAAGACTGCATACTCGAAAATTTTGCTGGACCACCTGAAACTGGCATTTACTCACCAAGCGTTCAGAATACACTCTATTTGGCGGAGAAAAATGTCCTGGATAAAGTGGATCAGGTAAATAATTTTTCATTACGTTTATATCACTGTCTAACGACCACTTCTGATTTTTTGTGAATTTAACAAAATTTTGAAAATTAATCCCTAAATCGTGATTCACCCTGTATACGGAGACGTAGCGATACATATATAAAGTTATTCAGTAGAAACGCGTCACCTGAACATGGTTCTACCATAGAAATCAAATGGATGGGCTAACTTCAGGTGGTACGTTTCTACTGAATAACCCTGTGTACAAAGTAATGTAGCTACTTTTGAATATTTATTTTTTGGGATAAAAATTTAAAATATTTATTTTTCTAATTCACAGATTTATAGCATCGAGATGAAGATGCCAAACAAGCATTATTTCGACATTGACCTAACGAAATTCCAGAAAGTCGTACAGGGCGAAAACAAAGAGGTGTACCTTCCGGTAGACAAGCCTTCCGGTATCATATATGCCCAACTCGATAGAAAAGTGACAGCGTCAAAGTTATGAAGTTTCTATTTAATAAAGTGATCACCCAACAATTGCCATCTACGGAATATATCCTAAGCTTCTGTATTATGTCACGAAACGTTAATGGTCGTTGCGTAATGCCGAGATAGATATTAATTACGTTTTCGTCGATGGACTCGAAGATTCGAGGGCTAACGCTTTCACTTTTTCACGACTCACGTGCATTTATTAGCGATACTCAATTTGTACATACCTACATATATCAGTATTTGTATTGTAATGTCATGCGACGCTGTTAAATTTCAATGTTTTTGATTATTTTGATTACTTTGATTATGAAATCATTGATGCGTCACTACTGCTATTTAATAGATTGTTAAATAATTTTAAAAATCTTCCAAGGTTACTTTAATTGGGTTGTTGTTATGATAATTATTTTAATAAATTGAACAATTTTTATTCTTTACATATTCACGTTCCAATGAATGTTATTCGTTAAGTTTTCCATATCTTTTCATTGGCAAGTTTTCTTAGAAATGCGTCAATGATTTTTTTACATATCTTAAGCCACACCAAACGTGTCCCAGATTTTACACGATTCTCGTGGCACTATTTCGGCGCGGCTCTTTTTTTCCCTTTTTTTATCTTTTTTAATAGTCGATCTCTTTACACATCCTTTGGCGCGCCCAGTTTCCTCTACAACTGTCATTACTCAAACATATATCTCTAGTGAAACCTGGAAATATTTGAGAGTGGCAAACAAACCGTCTCATAAGAGAATTGTTCACGCATCCTGCATGCCAGTACCATTGTGCCATCTTTGGGTTTCGGGTGTATCTGGCAGCGAGGACGAACCTGCGTAAAAAAAATAAACGTTAAAAAAAAGTGGAGTATATTTGTGCTGTGAAAAATTGTGTGATGTGAGAATACGTTGCATAGTATTAGGGTAAAGCGAACATTTTTTTTTTTTGAAATTTTACCGAGCAACTATGACAGGCCACGAGCATTTTACGAAGATATTTGCTTTGATGGGATTTTTCATACTGAAATATGGAAACTGTATACAGATCGAGTCCTCAAATTTGAATGAAACTGACAAACAGTGCGGTGGTTCATTCTCGGGTTATCAGTATTCCATAAGCAGTCCTAATTATCCTGGAAATTATCCTGCTAAACTGGATTGCACTTATGAGCTACGTGGTAGTCAATTCTCAAAATGCGATCAAGAATTTCATTTGCAATATTTGGACTTTAATTTAAAACCCTCGGAAAATTGTGAGAAGGATTTTCTCAAGGTTGGGGATCACGATGTGCTTTGTGGTAATATCGTGGGAATAAGACAATTTAAAGGGTTGAATAATAGTCTGAGACTAGTTTTTCATTCAGACGAAGAACCGGGTGGAAAGGGTTTTAAAATTTTGGTAACTACCTTGCCCTGTTCCAGTGTTAAAATAGATCCAAAAAGAAGCAGGTATGTTATCTATGCATGTAATTTCTTTATTTCGAAATTCCGTTCTTACGTGGATATTTTTAATTTTTTTTCCAGATCAGTCACTGAATCTAGTACAATACCGGAAAATAATATTTCCTTGGACGGAGCGACAGAACATCAATTTAATACAGACAATGAGGATGAAGCACATAATGTTTCTGCATCAACTACTCAGTTTATTTTTGCGACTAAGGAAAGTCTAACTAATGATTTTGCACGAGAGGAACTTTCACCTAAAATGGAAGAGGAAAATGTGTATTCGATGTACAGCCCGAACATCGAATTTAACGTTGAAGGTATCGAGGGAGGAAGAGCCGATCAGATTCCTGTAAAAATTCAAACATCTGATTCAAACATTAAGAAAAATTCGATATTTACAAAGACCCACAATCTTCCTACGTTAGTCGTGACAAAGCCATCTGAAAGTTTCCAATTACCAATATACGAGCAACATCATTTTCACGATGAAAATTGCCAACACTTTAATATCCATGAGAATGAAAATCCATTGGAAAATCCATTTGAGACAACAGCAAATTTTGCTAGTACACAAGTAAATCATAAACCACATATTACATCGTATTTGTATTTACCACCAAGTTCCACTGTGCCACTAAAAATTCGAAATCAAATCGACGAAAACTCGTCTAATTTAACGGATCCAGTTGCCGGTAAAATATCCTCGAGCCTAGCGCCACCGGTTATCTTTCAAACTATTCCAGTCTCGACCCTCAGTAATGTGGCTAGTGTCACGGTGCCGCCTACAGAAATTCTATTACCAAATTTCAATACCCTATCAAAGTTTACCACGCTAGTTAACGCAGAAAATCGAAATTTGGCTGAATTTCGACAATCTCAAAGAGACAGCGTTAATTCGACAAGCAACAACGGCATAGACGGTGTAACGAGATTGATTAACGAAGGGTCAAAGGTCGGACAGAAATACATTACACCAGCCACGGTTTACGGTACTCCCGGAGAAGCTAATGTCAATATAAATAAGGATTCTTATTACATTCCGTCATCCATTAATTATCCTAATGTGAATAACAATCCTAGTACAGGTGGCGTTAATTGTAATGGAAATATTTCTCCAAATTTTCCCAATACCAACACAGGGTTTAATACTGGTAATGTGAATACTAATTATGACCCGTTAGCTAACAATGTGCCCAATACGAATTTCGGTGTGAATACAAATTTTGACTTCAATAACAATCCCGGTACTGCATATGGAATACCAAATTTTAATTTCAACACCAATCCGAATCCAACGATTAACACAGACTTTGGCTCAACAGGTACGAATTACATACCATCCACAATAAATTATCCTAACACTAATTTTGACGTGAATACAAATTTCGGTGTCTCTGGTAATTACCCATCTACAAATCTCAATCCTGATAATAATTTCGACTTTAGTTTTGGGGTTAATTCTAATTACCCAGGGACGAATTTTGGCGTAGGTAGCAATTATAATCCAAATACTGGATTCGTAAATTCGAATTATTATCCTAGTACCGGTACTGTCAATACCAATTACGATCCTAATATCGGTATTGTCAATACGAATTATTATCCCGGTACAGGAACAAATGTTAACGGTCAAAGTTCTGAGTGCTGTAATACTGTGTACTCGTCTCAAAGGTTTCTACTAACGAGTCCCGGATTTCCGGCGTTGACCTATTCCTCTAGAAGTTACGAGTGTCGATACACCATACGAAAATATTCTCAAGATGTGTGTCAGTTGCGTTTGAATTTCAAATTCTTTTATTTGGGTTCGGACGATCAGTTTTGCGCTTACGGGTATTTGGATATAGACGGTCAAAGAGTGTGCGGCTGTAAGAGCAGCACGAGTATAGTATCGAGATTTTCGAATTACGCAACGAAAACAATTACTTTGAAATACTTGGGATATCCTCGAATAAAGTTCAACGGATTTTTGATCGAAGTTATTCAAGAGTCATGTTCGAATGGTTACGCAAGAGCTCTCAAGGATATCGAACACACCAGAACGATAGTAAATTCGAGATTGAAGAGATCATCGACAGGATATTTTTATGAAAAACCAAGTTACTCGTTGCCAACCATCGGACGTCATCCTCTACAAAATACCGGAAGCCAGACGAATCAAAATTTATTTTTCAACAGTTGTCAAGCTTTGGTTTTCTTCAATTGGGCTGTGGCAGCTAAGACAGTTTATCTGCGAAATGCACAATGCTCGACGACCGGAAGTTCCAGTCTCATTACACAAGTGATACCAATATTTCCTGTAAGCGGCAGTTGGATCAGTTATCCAGCTGCCAATTGCGAAGGTATCAACGTTATTGATGGGACTATATCGTCACCGCAATATCCAAGAAATTATCCTGAAAATCTCAACAAGTGTTATAGGTATTATAAAAATTTGTATATGACAACAAAATTATTAATAGTATTAAATATTGTTATTAAAATATATATTCCAGATTCTACAAAGCTCCTGGTTACTGTCAATTGGAATTGGCGATTTTGGATTTTGATTTAGAAAATACTAAGGGCTGTTACAAGGACTATGTATCATTCAGTGGACAGAACAGAAGATACTGTGGCACGTCCTTGGCAGGAAGTCGAAGTAGGAATATAATATTTTATTATTACATGTTTTCGTCTCGCTTTAACTTATAAAAATTTATTATTTTCTCACAGCTATATTCGATACGTCAAGAAGCAACATAGTGGATATGTATTTTGTTTCGGATTCTTCCGGATCCGGTCGAGGCTTTCGTGTTGGCTTCACACAAATTTCCTGCCAAGGCCAGGTGAATTTATAAGGAATGTCATCGAGTGACCATATCAATTTAATAATTCACGTACATCTTCAAAAATTTTAAATTTTGTATATGTACATTCATTTTTGCAAATAAACTCTAGAAGTTTCTGATAGTAAATTCGTGTACCGTAATTACTAAAACTTTTGGATTCCACCATTTCACGTTTGGTTACTCAATTAATCTAATGCAGGACATCCACGATCACAAGGACAATCAAACCAATGATTCTCAGCAAGAAAATACAGAATGCATCCTGGAACGTCGTAGCAAAGAAGGTATAGAATTGGCACCCAGTTTGGAACCACGTTCGCCAAAGAATTTAAGTTGCAGTTACGTTTTTTTAAAAAAACACGGTAAGATTGAAATATACCCGCTGACCTTTCAGAGGGAAAAATAAAAATAAATATCCCAATAGAATTAAATTCCTCAATCAACAATATTCGTAGGCTACTGCATGCTGCGGTTGCATTTCGAGGAATTTGAGCTTATCGATTCACCAGGATGTGTTATGGGTTATTTGGCCATAAGAGGACGACGATTTTGCGGTAGATTCTTGGAAGGAAAAGTATTAGGTAAACCGTCTGGCTGTGTGCGCAAAAAAAAAACAGTTTTGCGAACTTTCATTTCAGGCATGATTTTTCTCATTGTTTTTCTCTTACCTAAATAGACCTACCGTTCGAATCGATCAGCCGCACTGTAGAACTGCCATATTTCATGAAGAACGATGTGGATTTCGTGAAATGGAGATTCACCTATAAGTATTTGCCGTGTAGGAGCACGATGGTACATAAGAATAAAAAATGGTGATCGACAATAAATATGAATTTGAATGAATGATTTTTATTGTTGCTAATGTTATTATCATTATTAGTTTTTTTCTTCTTTAATTTTAATACTGCCAGTACAAGTTACTTCAATATAGGTTTAATTAGGCCCTCGTTTGCTTCAGGGTATTTCTATGTATGATTCAAATTTGTATGGCTGCCCAAAAGCCTGTATGGGATTACGTCGGAAAGTAATTTTGCTTAAGTTGATTCTCACGGGTAAAATCGTGACGCTGTGTACACGTGATTGATTTTGAAAAAAGCTAATTCTTCATGACTTCTAAATCACTTTTATCTGTTATATGGGACAAACATATACATTGAGACGTGACATTATTCTTTAACATCTCCGTTCTAAGTACCCTCGTTAAAAGTTTAGCATGCATTGACAGTCTTCGTACGACGTAGCTTCGTGATTAGTTTTTCTTCTTTTCCTTCTTTCTTTTTTTTTTTTAAATCGAACTTTTCACACAGCAAGTCGAAGAATTTTTAACTTACTTGAAATCGCAAGAGCGAGATTCGAGTCATTCTTTCTGTAATAATTTTGATAAACAATCCAGTTCAAATTTACGTATTGTTAGCGATCAACCTAATTGAAAGGATTTGTAATACAGGAAAAAAAAAATTTCACAAGTCAAAAAACCGTTAAGTATTACGTCACAAGTGTTTTTGAATATTTCGTTATCCGACAGAAAATGGATATTACATACCAAATGCTATATGTCAATAAAAAATGTGATATTAAAAATAAATTTTCGAAACGATTAATCATTTGAATATATCTGTAATTGCAATGCACAAAAGTGTTCTCTTGACTCGTAACTCGCAGACTACGTGAGTCATAGACATTTGAATTGCGCGCGCTTCGAAAATGTCATTTCTAACGATTTTCACGATTGTCGATTATCCAATCATAAATATCGTTTCCTTAATTGGTTCCATTCTTATTATTATGTCGTTTTCATTGTTCCTTCCGTAACGTTATTCCCTTCTCGTAAACTCCCTTTACTTCCTGCGACCGAGGAAGCGAATGTTCGTGAAGACGGCGCCAGCTGGTCGGCGTCGATTGCAGAAATTCACGGTTCGCGACTTGTTGCCCTGACGTGCGTCGTGAAGTGCCACCAGTAGTTGAAAAACGTCCTCCCTCGTAGGCGTGCATAAATAACGCGAGGAATCGTAATCGTAGCTATTGCGTGATCTGAAAATGTTCGGTGGAAAAGAAAAAGAGAATGGAAAACAAAATTTTAAGTGAGAGAGAAAAAAAAGAGAAGATATATCATATAGCTGGTCTACGTAAGTATCTATTACACCCATATATATTTTTGTTGTCAGAAATTTTAAGTCAAACTTTCATATAATGATTACATCATGTACCGTGAATTTTGTCTCTTCCATGGATAACGTCTATAGTAACGTGATCTCTTCCAAACGGTCGGTTCATTTTCAAACTTATCCTCAGACTCATTCCGGTCCTCCGAATCGTTCCAGAGGTTAGGTTCCTCTACGAGTATCAACGGAGCCTCCCAAGTACCTGGCTCCTGGAGAATTTTTGTCAGAAGTCCAGAGAGACGTGTGAATTCCGTGTCTTCCATTTCCTCCCTTGATTCGTCTTGGTCGTCTGTAATATTACGTTGGGACATGCTTTTAGTATAATGAATTCTTTTGACGTAATGTTCTTGTTTTTCGTTGTGGACGTGGATAAGGCTGAAAGTGTAATTTTGCAAAATGACACGTACGGGAGGTTCACTTTTGGAATTTGAATAAATGCGGGAAAATTATATATACAGTAGTCTATAGTGACGTAAAGTTGGCGGGTGGTAAATAAAAAAAAGTTTTTAAAATTTTATTTTAATAAAGTATTTTGCAAAATTTTTCTGCGTCAAATAAGATTATGGAAGCCATGCAAATTTTTGCTTAGATGTTAATAACACGAGAATGGAGATTAAAACGCCCACGCGATGTGACTACCAGTTGCGTTCAATTAAGGAAAATTGACGTGAAATCAGTCAACCGGGAAATTATTCAACTAACGCGTTACACGTTAACTGCAAATACTACTGGATATGCCGTGACTTTAGCGAAATATCGTACAAAATTTCTGCACGAATATTCGTGTTATGGCTGAGAGCTCCTTCGATTTTCATTCTCCTAACTTGATCGATTCCTCTGACGGAACTAATCGGACCTTTGGCAAATCGAATGGCGGAAAGCAATTATGTGTGTGGCACGAATACTTGTCGTGACAAATTAAGTGAAAATCCAATTGTCACGAGTCGCAATTGCAGTTGGATTTTGTGGAATCGATTTTCTGAGAAATCTTATACATATTTATATCCATTAGAAGGATATTGTCCAATTTTTGTTTCATAAATTCAAAAATCTTAAACAGCTCATAAAATTAAAAAAATTTCATGAAAATACAATATTTGTGCTAATACAAATTATCCTGAGAAAATTATTAATAACCACCACAAAGCATATTTTATTAATCATAAGCCCATTCAATTTATTGATAAACCCTCAATGTCACCTGGAATCTTCCGCTTCAGGACAAGTCAATTTCCATGATAGTTTCTCATCAACTTCAAATTTCGAGTATTCGCCTATAACTCGCTTGTCGATGATCAAAGTAAATTTATTCGTAAACAATCACACCATAGAGAACAAGCAGGTACAATGCAGAGAATGCATCTGATAAGTTGGTCACGGACTTGGCAGGTGGCAGATTGATGAACAATAAAAAGTGGACTTTGAAGTTCGTATCGTGTTACCGGATTCTGTCTAACAGAACAAAAATAGGAATAAAATAGGTCTGACAAAACTCTAGAAAAGATAAAGAGAGAAATTCTAGTATAATGTAAAATAGTCTTAAATTTCCACCTGTAAAATCTGTTTTTTTTTTAACAGTTGGTAAACAATTTAATCCTGATTGAATAATACGTAACTTTTCATAAAACCACTGAAATGCTAGAATATAAAAATAATATATTAAACTGCAAAATCATGCACAATTATATTTTCCTACAAAAATTGTATGTAAAGCCACGTTTGGCTCGTTAGAGGCTCCATTGTTTTGGATCTGTCAAAAAAATAAAAAGCTTTTAATCCTGGATCGATTATTCGCCCTAAGCGTACAAATGCAAGCAGAATAAAAGTTTTCCATTGCAAATGTTTTTTCTTGACAAATTTAATTAATGGTTTTCCATTAATTCGCATTAATCAACCACACGGTACCTTTAGCTAAGAAATATCGTCCAAGTGAATAAGAGCATAGGACTTACGTTGTATAATGCAATAATAATATAAGAATAAAATATATATTATACAGAATTATTCAGTACAGATATACCAACTGAAATTGGCTCTGCCATAATAACTGAAACGAACAGCTTCACTTCAGTTGAACCTCCATTTAATAATTAAAGAATACTGAAACGTCCTGAGAACGAGACAAAATAGATAAAAATTTCATATGCCAAAAACATAATATCTACAGTGTATGAAAAAAGAGAAAAATTAAATACGTCTTTCCTATAAACGTAATTCATCCAAAATTCATAATAAATAAAGTAAGAGTACACCATTAGTCAGAGCATAAAAGTTCGTTACTGTTATGACACTATATATTATTTACATAATATCTGAAAATTAGTAAGAGGATATTATGATTCAGGGAACTCAGAAATAATATTTAATTTTCGTCATTACCATCCCGAGAGCTTTTTTATACCGAATGCTTTTATTTCCTCGTAGATTTTCAACTTATAGCGTCGCCAAAAGTGTACGTACATTTTTGTGTGAATATATCTATATACAGTAAATTCCTAGGACTGGGTGCTATTGTCATGTGATGTAGCTATTACCAATTGATCAATAGCTGTAACTCAAAGCCATACCTTTATTTCCAATCGTCCAGACCTATGTACAACTAGCATTAACCGAAACCAATCGAATATTCGTAATAAATACTAAAAAGCTTTTCTACCAAAACAAATACAAGCGTCACGTGTATGTATGTACATACATGATTATTTTTCAAGTATGGTATAAAGTACTGGTATAAACGTTTTCAAAGGGGCCTGTAAGATTTTGAGGTTATATCAGAAGGATTACAAGTGACACTTTATGTAATCCAGGCAGCCACAAAATCTCTAGGATATAGGAGTTGGACGAGAGAAGATATGAGAAATTTCGAACGTGATCTCTACGAATATTTTATACTATATATAGGGTAGATGGCCCAGTCATCGACCATATAACAGTAATCGTAAGTGTGTGCTTTGACTATAGCAAAATCTACAGTATTATAATACAACTGATGATTACCGATACATGGCCGATGACTGGGCCATCCACCTTATATGCTGTTCAGATAATGGGATTGAGCTGAATAACCCAATTGACATACACAAAGTGTATAAGAAATATAAAGCATTTACGAAAAGTACGAATGGCGGGAAAATTTAAAAAGCACAGTTTTTTTTAATCAGTCTAAAAGACTGAATCGAAAAAAAAAAAAAAACAGAATTGATTAAGCACAAATAAGTTTCTTGTTTGTCCAACGCAATCGAATCCAATTGGGATTTATACCTACGTTCATTGATTAACGTCAGATCCGTAAATAGAATGAACAAAAAATAAAGTTCAATAAATCCAACAAATTCCAACTTGTCGCTACCATTTTTACAGATCGATTAGTTTCACCATATCTGCTCGCCGATTAACGTAAGATCAAGAAAGTCAAATGTTAAAAGTAACTAAGGAGCAGCTCTTGGCTTTTTTCAAAATTCACCAATCTGCATTACCTCGTATAATCCAGGGAAACTGCTTTTCACGAGTTTATTTATCGTTTTAGGTTACTCGAAGGGGAGCCATCCTTCTTAGTTAAAATTTTCTTACTCCAACGTTTTAACATTTTAAATGTCTCTAGTTACATTCCTGAGCGTTCATGGAGTCATTTATAACACTTAGGTCGTTAAGGAAGCAAATAATAATAATGATAGCAACAAAAATAATAATAATAATAATACCAACCCTGAAGTTCGTATTTAATTATATATATAAGATACCTCACGTTATCCCATTAACATACTCGATCCATGTTACAAGGGTGGATTCACATAGGAATAGTTACGCGACCCTTATTACCCCTAATTATCGACACGATAGGTACTTTTGTGTCTGTGTGACAAAGGTAAAAGTTCAAATGGTACTTTGTTATCACAAATCCCATAAAACGTGCAAAGAACAAAAAAATTGTATAGATTAAACGTTAATTAAATCGAAATAGGGTTACGCGTGTTCTAGGGATTTTTTCACGAATCTAGTTACAGCATTTACTAACTAGGTATATCGATTTTTCATAAATGTCAATTATATAAAAAAGTGATTAATCAGTCACTTTTGATATTGCTTCTAGTACCATGTCATAGATCACCGTTTATTATACTCGATTTGTCAAGAAAACCAATTTCACCACCTGTCACCATAAGTCCCTGATATATTTCAAAGGAATTTTAATTTTCTATTTCAATCACCGACCCGACTCGAACATCTAGCACCGGTTTGAGGTTATAAAGCCATCATCCCCTCGTTCTTTGGGGTTGCCGATCAAATTGTAACTCTAGTTTCAGCCTACGCGATCCTGTAGGCAGAACTTGGAGGCCAATATTGAGTTTAATAAAAATGCTTAAACACAGGTTCAGACCTGCACAGCCTTATGCAATATAGTTGTTTAGTTAAAATTTTTGTGTATATATACAGGGTGTCCCACGACTTATTCCCCAACGGGCGCTGGCATATTCTCCGTTGAAAATAGAACAAAATGCAATTTGTCCGAATGAAATCGGTTGCAGCGTTCTCGAGAAAAAAAATATTAAAAATTTAGAAATATCATCATTTTAAGTAAGTTCCAATCATCACCAAAAGAAAACAATAGCAGTAGAAAAGGAAAGTGGCGGGCGTTTGCGTATGTGAACACATTCACTCAAGTAGAAACTGTAATATTATCATTAGACTATGACTTATCGAACATGAGACATGATGATATTTCTAAATTTTTAATATTTATTTTCTCGAGAACGCTGCAACCGATTTCATTCGGACAAATTGCATTCTGTTTTATTTTCACCGGAGAATATGCCAGTGCCCGTTGGGGGAACAAGTCATGGGATACCTTGTATATGTGTGTGTATAAATACGAGATTGTACTGAAATCACTATAGTTAGGGTTTCCGGGCCATATATATTTTCTGCCTCGAAAATATGTCTTCTAGATAGAAAATGAGGCTTAACACCTTTTTCAACCTAAAATCGTAATGTTTGGACGTAACTGACAATTTAAGGCTGAAATTGATGTTAGCTCACTCGAACTTTCCGACCTTAAAATTTTAATATCAACTTCAGTTTTCTTGTGTAGAATAAATAGGTTCGAACGGATGCAAAATTTCGGGCTCTGGTAGTAACGTGAACTCACCGATATTCATAAATCGATTGTCACCCAATTCCTGCAGGGCTGCCAATTTTTCAAGTCGTGAAACGCTCGAAGGAAACTTCGAGTCGAGCCACTCGTGCGGCTGATTTGATCTGTCCAGATCAATTTCCGGTTTTGGAATTGAGGCGGGTAGATTTAAAGGGTGTAGATCACTCGGTAGGTTAAGATTTTCGAATGAGTACGGCAAGTCGTTTCGATGTCCCTGGGACGACATATCCAGAAGTGGCTCCGTGCGGGAAGTGGCGGTTCTTAGGAATGCCATCAGTAGGGGTAGTAGATACCACATCTGTAATTAATAAAAAAAAGACAAACTATATCGTAATTTTTTCAATCATTAAAATCATTGGGAAAGTATTTTTTTAGTGTCCTCATTACGCTATCCAGAAATTGCGTGTTCGTTAAATGACGTCCTAGGGCTGAATCGAGTAGATAATCGCATTATCAGTATCGCTACGCCCATTTATTCCATATGGGATCCTGTACTACAGCACGTTAATTAGATTACGTGGTTTCATTATATACCTAGACAGAGGATCGCACGAGATGAATTCGAAAGTATCCTAGAGCGTAGGACGAATTTTATCCTATTATTCGTAGAAGGACTCTGGTACAAGGACTTTTCCTGATGGACCTTGCTCCAGATTTCAGTGTATGAAATCATGCCGTCAACAAGGACAATACGTATAGCTATAGATATACAGGAATAAAATTTTACAATAAAATAAAGATAGGCTGCAACAAATATTTTTCGTCATACAATTTTTGTCAAAATATTATTACAAAAATTTAACAATTTTTTTCGTACGCCTGTCTATAATATTTCTATTATAACCTGTGTATATGATAATGCGATCGTTTTGCATTTTTTTTATCAACCGCCTGGATTGTATTACGACACGCCAAGCGCTTATTACTGAACCATTAATCGATGTTTACATATAAGGTTAAACGTCACTAAAAAATCCTTGAATAATGCGAATAGGATGTTACTGTAATTTTTAATGGGATTTTTTAATTTTAATAAAATTATTTATTTTCTCAAATTTTTTTATTGAATTTTGTAAAATTTTTTTTAATTTATATTTTGATCTTTATATTTATACCTATGCATATTCACTGTGTGTAAGACATAGATTTTACAGGATTGCCATTTATTATCCCTATAAGGGTTCATTACTCCCATGAGATTAATCTCGTGGATATTGAATTATCTTTTCAAGTGGTCCAGCAGCGATAAGGATGAAGTCAAAGTGTAAAGCGGGAAATTAACTTTTCATAATTATACTCCTCATACGTGTACCAGTGGTTGATTCGTGCATGGCTGAGCTCGTATACTGGTTTAATTGTAGAATTTTGAAATAACACGCTTGAAAATTGTGACGCGATCGTCCCACATGATAGTATTCCGATATTAATTGAATGAAATTGGCCTCTGAAGCGCAAATCAATTAGTGCGTGACACGCAGCTATTGAATGTTTCAATTAAAGAAGAAACAACAAAAACGATGAAAATCGAAAAGCAACCACATATTAAAAAAAAACGCGTGGGATTTTATAGCAATTTTTTTTTTTTTGAAAATTGCTAAAATTCTATTTTAAATTTCGCGCCTCTCCTACCAGCCGCATTACTGCCTATTACAATACATTATGGATCTCCAATTTTTTAAAAATTCTATTCTGTATAATATCCTGTCTGATTGATTAAACGATAAGGTTTAATTAATGACTATCAGTTACATCAAAATATTTTTATCTATCCCTATAAGAAAATATTTCGATCATCTTCTACAATCTAATTTCGTATAATAACTTAATAATATACTTGACGCTTGTTCATTTCGCCAGCACGCCATATGCTTGGAAACTTGTTGCTCCCTTAGCGGAGCTTCCAAGTGAACGAGCGGTACAATAATAGTTTCGGAATTTTTATCTCATGCTTTTGTAAATTGAACGTGTAAATTTTTAAGGAAACATTTTTTTTATTATCTGTATTGAGTTATCCGATACAGTTTTATTAAAAAGTACTATAAGCCAAGTTTCAGCTAACTACATGTAATTAATATATAAAATTGCAAGAAGTTTCCCTAAATAGGCAAGTTTTGGAATTCACACAAACAGTTTGCACACTTGGAACTTACCTTTGGTATAGTTTTTGAAAAGCCCTGTAGTCTTAACGAGGACACTTTGGCACACAGAATCACTTCACTATGGACCGTCCTTTCGTAGTGTATACGATAACGATAACCGGAGGCTGATAAAGCTAAATTTTTAGATCCTGATCGTAGTATCGAATTTGATTACTGAAATTGATAAGAACATACAGATAAGCAAGGATGAATATAATAAAGTAAAAAAAAAATAAAATTAATTAAACAAAGCAGTATGATCGAGGAATTAAAAAGTCCTCAAGATCAATTCAGATCACTATTTATTTTATCCTCTTTTTTTTTTAATTACATAAAATGAAGGGTGAATAAAAATAATTTTTTTTATCTTCCTACTTTTTTGTTACGTTTATATATACTTTTTGTATTCCCATAGGCAAAAGGGCTTTAGTAGTCCGACAACTAGTGGCGTCGCGATGCGTCGGTGTTGTGGCGTTCTGTGAGCGTCGCGACGCTTTATATAGGCGTCGGTACGTCCCCTACAAGAAGGAGAGGGAAAACTACGCCCGAGGTAGAAGATGTGACACGATCTCCCAAGATTGTATCTTACCAGCAGCTTGTTGCATGAAGATGAGTAAATCAGGAAAAGGTGAAGATTAAATGAAAACAGAAATATCAAGTTACACAAAGCTCTAGGATTTCGGAAGTGGATGTTTGTTTATAGCTCAAAGTATTTTGGACACCTTTCAACATCCTTATACGGAATCCTGTTGTTCATCCAAGTTACACATAATTTAGAGCGGATCCTTCATTGTTCCATCTATAGAACCCACGCATGGAAATGGTGAACTCCTATTAATCAGCGAATCCCATTATGCAAGAGAAATATTAATACGATTAAATCTCTGGATTAAATCAAGACCAGATTTTCTGACGGGACACGTGATTTACGCTTTGCTTGCACATAACCTAGAAAACATAAAATAAACAGCAGCACGTTGTTTGAGAATAAAACTATGTAGTATGAAAAAAAAATGCCCCAAAGCTATTTTCAATATAAAATTGTCCTTCGGAAAAATAAAATAATTTTAAGACTACTTGTGACGTAGGTTTTCGAAATTTTTTTTTTTTTGAGTTTTCGAATCGATTATGTGAGACTTGAGGTTTCTTTAGGTTAGGTCATAGTGGATCTTCATTCAGCTTCCGTTTTTATGCCTCGTGGAAAAGAAATAAAATTTCTGTATCATATGGTATAAATGTGTACATGTATATGCATATATATATTATGCAATATATTCGTGCTTATTTATGGAGAATACAGAGTGGAATTCCCTTTCTGAAGTAATTCAATTGACTTCCTCCTCCTTGTGGCGGTTTGATCCCTTGAATATTTTACAATGCTTCGAATATACTTTTCCTCCCCAAAGATCACTAGTCTCCCTTATGCATTATATGACACTTTATACAATCTAATGAAAAATATAGCTAATAATGCATCACGTCATTAGACACGTTACTCTCGATATTCTCGCGTGTCCTTTTCATGTCCCGACACTCCATGACAAATGTCCTTGCGGTCTGAACCAAAGTTTTCTTATGTTCCCACCTACGCTTTTCGCACGATACGTTCGTAGAATTTCTGAAAATGTTTTATTGCTTATTTCACTAGAATTCCAAGATTTCACCTTATCCTGCCTTTTGGGTTTGGTTTCTATTCACTTTGCAAAAGGATTGACAAACATAAAGTAATTTTAAATAAAAATTTCAGATTTTTCTGCAGTTCCAAATTCCTGTATCATCTACATCCGGTCCTAATTTATAGATTGAATGATATAATTGAATTATCACAAACTTATGATTGTTTTAAAAGAATCATATATATTTTCCTGAGTCTGTCTGCCAACTGTCAAAAAAGAAATTAAATGTCGTGGACCGTCTCTTGTAGAAAGTTTGTATAGTTTTGTTCGTGAGTTAATTTGTCTTATTAACGTTATTAAAAAAAATTATTTTTGCATACCAAAATAGTATTATATTTCGGAGTTGCGAGAGGTATAGGGGGGGTCAAAAGTCAAGACCAAGAGATAAACTCATTGCAGTATCTGATGCGATTATTGGAAATTTTCTCAGCTTACTGAAACACCCTATGAACAGTGCCGGCTCCTGACCAATTAAACGAATCAAGAGAACAGAGGATAAAGATGGTTTTTTATATTTCAAAACCCAGTAAATCAAGAGGAAAACGTATATAAAACATAAAGAATTCGAAAGACAAAGAAAAAAGGTAAATAGTGCTTTTATTTAAATGCACGGTCCCAGGCCTTTTAACCCCAAATGCCATAGGGGCACTTAGGTGTACGCAAATGCACAGCTGACAGTGTACATATAGATACGTCTACAAAACCCTTATAGCATTTGCAGCTGACTTCAGACACGATAGAATACACTGCATTAGCTTAGAACGTTGAAATAAAGTGTAGAAAAGCTGTGCGATACGTAAAACTCGTACGATGCAAAAAGTTACTAAAGTACAGTCACCGTCATAGTTCAAACCTGTTAGGTGAGATCATCCTTGTATAGGAGTCTTTAGCTAATGGCGAGCATACCTCTACATCCTGACAGGATACATCTCCTGTCTAATGGGTAGGGAATAACCTCTTCTGACGGTACACCTACTCGCTGGCTTAATTAGCACACTTCCGTAACCCCATGTTAGTACATGCTTATACGAACATGTTATACACGTCTGTTGTCTTATTCTAAAATGTATTTGACGCGCTAGACAAGGAATGACTTTTTTCAAAATTTATTATCCAATTTATTAATGAAATTGATAATTTAATACCTGAATAATTTCATTGCCCTTTCGACGTTCTACTCGTATATTTAACTCTCTAGTTTATTGGATCTATATTACATGGTGTGATGCAACAGCTGCTTGGACGTAAACGCGTCTATATACACTGTATGTATTATGACTTGCCAGCTGTGTTTCCCTCAATCGTCGAAATTTAATAATGAAAATTGTTCTCGATTACTTTTGTCACGTGATTTTCTAGGGGGTCGAATCAGACCAACGAGCGCCCTCTTTTTTCTTCGCCGCGGTTCAATGCATAAACTCGGTTTAACTGTCCAATCAGACACTTGTATTTTTGAAGGTAAACGGAGCTTAAGCACTGAACCGCGTTGAAATAAACGGGCCTAGGTCGTCTAAATATATTCCCTAGGGACTTTCTTAGTAGTTCACTGAAAACTTTAAGCATGGCTATCGTGTCGCTGATCGTTACTAATTTCTTGGAGGATTGTTTTACGAGTCTTTCCGATAAAGGTCAAGTTTTATCCTTATATAGGAGTGACCCTTAACTCACAATTAGAATGTTTCGGACAACTGGTCAAATAAATAACCGGAATGTATGTGCAGTAACGAAGGAAGTAGGATATATATAGACTGAGATTCAGGTGTGGGCCTAACCGGAAATTTATTTCTCAGCAACTTTCCCCGAAGGTATACAGTAATACATTGATTTACGTCCTCTGGACCTACGTAATTTTGGACTTTGATTTTTGCCCTCTTTTATACTTCGCCAATGCCGCTTCCACCTTCTTCTGTGGAAATTACTACCTTGACTTTTGATTTTTTCAACTTACGTTGACCATCCGACGTATTAGGGGTATAACTGTATATACAGGGTGGAATAATAGATTTTGATAAGTGAAATTTAATCAGTAGAAATATCTGGTCGGATGTATTATCAAGAACTTAAAAATAGTGTACTTGACTTTTGAATACAAAAGCGTGAATTTAATTTGTATATGAAAGAAAGGATTAAACTTGGCAAATTCTGTTCTTAAAATTTAATTTTATTCAAGTTATCTGTTAATCTTTTCATGATTCGTATACGCTCTCCAGTTTCCTTATCACACTGGATTCAAGGATATCCTTGGAAATGCTATAAATAAATTCACAGAAATAGGAAGACCCTTATTCATTATCTTCATCATTTTCGTCCCGTTACACCGTCATCTCATTGAATTAATGTGAAATCGTATGGACTTCTACCGATTTATTCTTATTAATAAAATTCTTCTAAACCATCGAAAATTTAATTTTCCAATTTCCATTCACTTGTAAAAAATCAAGTTTTATTCACTCATTTTTTTTTTTTTTAACAAAGACCATTGGCGACCTTTCCTCGAAAAGGAAAGATTGTCAGTTTTTTCAAAAAGTTAGTAAAAAAATAATAAGTTTAATCGATTGCTAATACAAAGCATATAGCGATTATATTTCAACGTAATTAGAGTTTTTTAATTATCTATACGTAACATTGATAATCGATATTAGGATATTCTTGTTTCAGTTCATCATATAAAAACATACGACCCTATTTACAAATGCGTGATCTATACCATAAATTTGGTATTTAGCACATTTTGTCCCCATCGATCTTAACCGATCTGTCTATGATAACCTTTGAAACTGTGAAGCAACTGCGAAACTGTAATTAGCTGATACGGCGATTAATGCTTTTCAGAAGAGACCTATATACTGTACGTAATGTTCATCCCTAATGAATTTTACTGTAAACGTAGCAAAGTGAATTACAAGGCTATCTTTAACGTTAAATAAATTTTAAATTATTCAAAGTCCAATTAATCCTTAGGAAGATATTTCGCTGTACAAAAAGGTTATTGTATGATTTTTCAAAATTCGATACAGTATGGACACACTTTATATTTTATTGTTATCTCTATACACGCATATAAAGTAGGTACACCTGTCAATAAACAATCCTTTTCAATAAACAATCAAATACTCATTTTACATTAAATTAACATAATTTCACTATACAAACGCATAATAATCTATAAACATTCTTTTTTTTTTCTTAAACATTCGTAACTGTTTAGACATAACACAATATTCTATTGCTACTTCCCTTATCGATTGATTACCATAATGAAAATCGATCGATTAAAACCACGTGAAACGTGGAATAAAACTTCACGAGGACAAACCTTATCAGTTTACGTATCAGTAAAAAAAGAAAGATCAAATCTACATTTTCATAGATATAGTATTTGCCAATCAGTAGTTTTCGCCTTATCAGACATCCGTTTCCGGTCTCTTCTCAGATTCCCCAATCGTCGCTGACGCATCGACCGGTCCTTCTTCCGTATTCTTATCACCTGCATTCTTCTCCTCTGCAGCTTTCTTGTATCGTCCTTCGTCCACATAAGAGTAAAGAATACCCACGATCTCATAAGCCTTGGCGTACATTTCCTCGACCGTCTAAAAAAAGAAATTTATAAAAATTCAAAAAATCCAAAATACAAACATCAGACAATAATCTATCAGAATTTATCACTCATATTCTTTTCTCTCCATATATTTTTCCCCACTACCGACAAAACCTAAATTCGACCACCATGTGACTTTTTCATAATAATCTCAAGTTTTCCCATATCTCATTTCCAGAAAAGATGAACATCCTCCCATACCTTCCGTAGAAGCTTCAGAAAATAGTCGACCAAGAAGAGGGGTCCAAGGGGGGGAATCTAACGATAAAGATAACAATAGGGTGTCCAATCAAGCTCGATATGAAATTGTTCCAAGAGATAATCAGTTGGTCGTAAACTAGTCTAACCAATAAGGGATGAAGATTATCGAATAAGGGAATCATAGCAAGACTCACGTATGGATACAGCCAGATACGAACCAAGTAATCGAATTGGATGAAATTTGCACATGTTTACATGATCACTCATCAAATTGGTTTCAGAGATACAATTTTTTGGATCCTCTCAACGTTACATAAGTTTATAGAAAAAATTTGCACATACATAAAAAATGAAGCGTGGAGTGAATTTTTGTAAATTTTGTCCCATTCTTTCCCTACTCTTAATAAAATCTCTTAGGCGCATCTAGATCTCCTACGTCAGGACTACAGTCGTGATTTTCTTTCTTGACGATCAAGATAAAATTTTCTGCTGCTCACCTGAGTCTCGCGAAGCTCTTTAACGGCTTCGGTTTCGTAGTGAAGACGATCGTATTCCTCTTGGGTCAGCATGTAACCGTCCTCGATATCCTTCACAGCTTCCTGCTCTCTCTTGAGGTCGCTTATTTCCTGCGGACTCATGGGTACCTTAGAGACAATTTATTTCGTATGATAAAGTTGTCGATAAATTGTACATAAAAAGAAAGAATAAAGACAAAGAAAAAAATTGTATGGTCATTAAACAAAATTATTATTATATAATTAATTACCAATTGTGCCGAACCGTTTATATAAACAGTTTTCATGTATATCTCTTCCTCGTCATCCTCGTTAACCTCTTCGTCGTTCTTTTCATCCGGATACAAAAGTCTATAGAGAGATTCGGTCATCCGAGCTTTCTTAGGTATACGCTAAGTAAATAAAAATATAATTATAATTAGATACCCAAGGTATTGTCAGACTGCTATATCTATAGCTATAATACATACTCTCTTGCGTTTCTCCTCGATTATTGCGTCGCAGTAGAGATAAAGCTGAAACAATGGATACTTTCGCAATTCCATCGGAGCTTCCTGTACCGGGATCAGTCTATTGAGTATCATCTTTTTTGTTCTCATCAATTCATTTTTCTGCAAGTAAACAACGATGGGGGATGCAATTTAGGTATTTCAAATATCTCATTTTTGCTTGGTAAATAATTCTACTGGCAATGGGTAGATCGATATTACCAACGTTACTATAATATATATATATATATATATATGGCTGGGAGGCTAGATATGTATGTACAGGATAAAAGTTAAGTTTATGTGTGCTATACGAATTTCGACATGCTCTGGGGGTACTTGTTTGTGCAGTATATATATATATATATATATTGAGAGTGAACATTTCTCGGGTTAATCGGACGCCCTAGGTTCAGGATTCCAATCAGCAAAAAGACGCGTTTGTTCTTTACTCAATTACTTATTTTCCCTTGTTTCTATCGTGTTGGCGTAATTGGACATAGGGCAAGAAGTTAGGTTAGGTTATGTATTCTCCACTGATGAACGAACGTCAAACTCGCGTAGATACAAACTAATAGTGTCAGCGCATAACTTACTATTATTTTACTTAGTGGCAGTGCATTTCGGAACGTTCGTATTGTGTATTATATTTTTTGCGAGTGAATAAAAAGTAATGAGGTCCTCTGGTTGCTTTTTGGAGTTAAGTACGTGAGAAGGCGTGAGGATTGAAACGCAGCGTGATACAAGAATAAAAGCAAGTAGTGGCAGGTGAAAACGATCATTTTAGTTCTTTTTCATAGACGTGACGGCGTAGGTCGGCTTTTTCGACGAATGAAATTTTGCAACGCGATGGGATGTCAGTGAGAGTTCGAAATGGTTTATCCATTGTGGTGATATTTTTGGTATAAATTGATGTTTTTGTTGGTGAAATGTCACTGAGAAACGAAACAATGAGTTTTCTATTATTCCTTACCGTTGTACGTATGACGAAAATGAATTATCAAATCAGACAATGGTGTGATATATGGAAAACAATTATGTGGATATTTACAGAATTTGTCTTGCTAGATTTCGGTAGTAAAGTGGATTATATGAATTAGAACATGACGCCAGTATCGTATAGAACGTGCACATTGAGTGACAGTGCTTAAAATGAATTAAGAATGATGGATAAAAGACTTTTGCACATTTGAAAATAATCAGTAAATAACGACGCTCTGTGCAGACGAAATAAGATTAATTTTATGGGTTCCAATTAGCCACTAGATTGTCGTACAGGTTTTCATCACTACGGTTGAACGTTCATAAAGGTTACAATGCCACAGTACAATTTATCAAGAAGACACAGTCTTTCTGTCTCTTTTTTTTCAATCATTCAAAATTTATTCCGTTGGCTATCACAAAGTAAAACCAATTATGTATAATTATGTTTCGGAAATACGTTTTCTACAGATTTCAAATATCGCGCCTTATATCACGTGTAACGTTCTTCTGGTACAGTACGAACAAAACGTATCAAGCCTCGCTTTTAACTCCACTTCGATTTATTAGAAAGTATTCCAGTAACAAGTAAAAATAGTACCGACAGTTGCTAAGAGTAAAATATACGTTTAGTTCCAAGAGACAGCGGTAGCAGCACTGTCGACCAATCGAACGACTTCCCTCGTTACTCAGAGTGCAATAGTGTATCGTGTGATAATTATTAGTGGATTGTAAAACGTGAAATAAAGACGAACACGTTATCAGTGTTAAAACGAACCAGTTTGTAGTTTCGTGTTTGCAATGCGAGGTACCGATAATTTCACGTCGATAATGCACGCGATTAAAATGGGCCAGTCGTAAAGTACTTTAAAGTACTCTTTCACTTAGAATCAGTCAGGGAAATCACTCTTCCTATGTATATTCATATACAAGTATATCTGTTCAGATATATATATATATAGTCATTCGGGATTCGACGAAATGGCGAGCGCGCTAGTTTCATTTCGTTTCTCTACGAGTCACGTCGATGTACGTCGACCAGGAGAAAACTGCCTCGTTACATGCGATCACTATTTTCATTATTTATTCCTCCAAGAGTTTAATTTTAAATCCGCCTTTCCATCGGTCCCACGTGAGCGATTTCTTTGCTTGAATGCCCACTTGTTTATGTACGTTGTTGTTTTATGCATGGACTTATAGCGATATTACGACAGTGACAGTTTGTGGCAAGGTAAAAGGTATTGTCCCTAAGGATGTATTGGATAATTCAGAAAGGTGAGTGTGCATCGGTCGATGGCTATGAAAGCGATTTTTTTGTTGTATATGATGGGAGCAGAGCTCACGATCGATAAGGTCTACGGGATTTCATCGTGGGCAAGATTATAATTCCTTGCTCGAGTTTGTAGGGCTTTTAGATTTGTTGATACGGTGTAAAAAGTGTATAGGTTAGAAGGGGAGGAAATACTAAGTGGTTAATAATCGTCATTATTAGATGTCATTACGGGTCTGAGAATATGCTTTTCTTCTTTTTCTATTTATTCGTAATATTTCGTGCGAATCGTTTCTAAGTGGTGGTTGGGGATGAAATGATATTCAGGTTTATGAATTTGTAGAGAGTAGAGAAGTGGATGAGAAAATACAAAAGAATGCTTACTCGAATTTTGCTTGGTTGAATGCAAGTAGGTATATCGTAACATTTTTAATATGGCAGTATTTTAGGCTTTGGCATGTTTATTTAATTGGTTGGATTTTAACAGACGTTTTATAAGGGTACGATAATGTGAGCTGTGTGAGACATGGTATCATAATATATATATAAAATGTATATGTGACTTTTTAAATCGAATCAAAGTACTGGAAATATTAAAAAAAAATTGCCAAATTCTTTGCTTAACCTAAAATTTACTTTTTAGGTCTATTACGACAAAATTTCTAAACCTCTTACCTTACGTTCCTCAATACGAATCTTTTGCTGGCTTTCATAATCTTGACGAATCCTGGACATCAGTTTGAGCATGTACTTTCGGTCGGTAAGTCGTACGACGTTGCTTCCCATAAGCATCTCTAGTCTTGTCCTTACCGGAGGATAACTCAAGCTGAAAATACGTGATTAGCATACAAAGAAATGAGAAGGGACATAACAAAGAATGAAATTCCAAAGAAGATCCGATGCGAATGATCAGTTTCCTTTGAGTGTATAGATTCACCGTGACTTTTTTTTTCTTTAAACTGAAAGAGATAAAGATAGACGATAAAAAAGAATAAAAGAAAGAAAAGAAAGCTTTTTCGTCGTTAACCGTTCCGCCTTATCGCACCAACCGAACTTTACTTTTCCTCATGATCTCTCTTCGCTACAATTTTCCCCCTTAACTTTCGTTCTTTCTCCCCCTTATTTTTCTTGGTTCACCCCTATCTTTTTTCTTTCTTGCAGGTACACCCTCCCATTCTCGTTCGATGAAGTCTCATCAGGCGCGCCCACGCGTAGAATACTTGTCACGTATCTTAAACGGGATTCAATCGGAGTATAAGGGATACAGGGATGAACCAGGAACCCTTAACAAGAACGGATAAAGATCCGATTACACCCACAGTACCTTCTTACTAATTGGTAATTGAAAATATTTTTACTTATAAATTTTTGTAAAAAAATTTCAACATCGAATCGCACCCTTGTTCAAAATTTTTCAAACTTTTTAACTCCGACATTGCTTTCATACGTGACGTCATTATTTTTTTTACAGTGGAATCCTACACCTTGCCCAACACCCTTACACTTATGGGGTTGAAAATGGATTCAGATTTCTTCGTTACCCTTGCGTATCGCAGGGGTGGAATTTCCTCGTTACTCTTCTTTCTCTTCTATTAAGTATCTATCCCAACGAAGATTCAAGATCGCACTGACTGACTCTATGTATAAGGGTAGCGAAGGCGACACCCCCCACGGCGTCGCGACGCGAAACATTCGTGACTGACTGCAACCTAGAGCTTTCTTAGTTCTGGGCAGACGGGCGAGTTGTAGAAAAGTCGTCACACGGGGATGGGTTTTAGACGAATAGGGGTTGCAGGGAATGGCTATATGTCTCTTCGTGGAAAACACCTAACAGTCACAGAGCTGCTTGCTGGTTCATTGTGTAGCTATTGATCGGTTTTGTAAAAACGGTGTCAGACCTGGAGATCACTTCCCATTCGATGCTATGTTAACCAACTATGGCATATAATGAATCGCCAACGAGCCAACCCCTCTGGCACTAGCGTTCTACAGGAGTTTGTCTATGGCATTGGCTAGTGACGCCGGAAATTATTGGGGCGGAATTGCCGATCATTTTTAACACGGTTCACCCCCTGATCGTTTTATGGTTAATCGATGCGGCGCACCTGTTTTTGTTTCCGTCGTCTTTTATTAACTTTTTAAAAAATTCAAAGCTTTAATCGCCCTCGATTATATAAGAATTTATACAGCGCATCAGTAGCGATTTTCATTGTACATGTGTAATTTTCATTGTTATTTAGAGGCTTGTAAATTCGCGTTTATTACTGTCCTGAATTAATTATAGACAAATGTAGGACGAATGAATCCTTAATTAAACAGCAAATTTTATCTTATTTATACAGACAATATTATTTGGTGATATGTTAGGTTAATTAAAGTCAACGGGGCGGTAACGTTTTACCAGGAACCAAGGGTTGGATGCTGTCGTTGTTAGTCATTTGGAATTAATTAGAACACGTTAATCAGACCATGCAAATCTGAATTAATTTTTTCAATAACTTTACAGCCAGTAGTAGATCAGTGTTTTTTCTTGGAATAGAGTAAATAAATATATGCGAAATTAACTAGCGTCGATCGATAAGCTTACGCGTCGCGACGCTGGCACGAAACGTCACCTACGCACGGCTTTCACGCACGTCATAGTATTCACCTACTTATATATAGAACATGTATCAAAAAAAAAGGGTAGAAAAGAGATTTTTCGACAGGATGAAAAAAAATCTGTTTAAGGGTGCAACATTATATTGTGGAATGTGACATTTTGTAAATCCAACTGGAGAATTATCGATCGCCTGTGCCGTAAGACCATGATTTTATTTTTTATGAAATTTTATGATGCAACTTTTTATGTTTACATACTTAAATCGAGAAAACTTCTATAAAAGTCTATATTTATCTTACCAAAATGTAAGTAGTGCAAACTCGTGGAGCTCCACCATGTTACCTCTAGCGTAACTTTTAATCGACTGATTATTTTTTTAAGCTCGCCTGGATCTTACGCCAAGGTGGAGTCGACGAGTCGATGTCGTGCACCAGGGTTGGAAAGAACCTACGGAACCTACAAAACCTCCGTTGAGGATAACTTCGACGGGAAATAATGTAATGACGAACTTATATGGAAACTAACAGGAACAACGAGTGTGACTTGATTGACTATTGATTTTAGGTATGTCTTTTTTATAAAAGAAAAAAAATATACGAATATTATGGAATTTCCTATTTTTATAATGAAGTGCTTTGTGGTCATTTTTACTAACGATCGAGAAATGCTTTTTCTTTTGTAGGACGATATCAAAATTTGGAATATATTGACTGTTGTCTTGTGTGGATACGTATATGTATATATATATGAATTGATTTAATTCCAGTGGAAGAATAGATACACCCTGTTCATTTAGAAGACGTCATTTAATTCATTTAGGATGACAGTTACGTGTATTAATTATTTTCATTTTTCTTTTAACGGTTGTCAGAAAGTCAGGAAAACTTTCAATCTTGGAAATAAAAGTTTTGTACAACTTGGCTTTTCTTTTCACTGATTCCATATGTACAGGGAGTGTAGACGTCAGGGGTAAGAAATTAAGAAGTTCAAATACTGATCAGGCTATCTTTTTTTTTTCACATAATGAGAAATCTGGTCAAGCCGATTTCTTAATACAAGAGAGTTTCTTTTCTTAACCTTTAGGCTGTAGCACATTTCTTTTCAAAGACCAAAATATTTAGCGAACAGAAGTTCTAAAAGAGAGACTTATCAGCAAATATTAAAGTACTACAAAAAAGGTGATACATTTTTAGATTATAAGACAAGTATTGTTCGGCATATCGTATTTAATATTTAATCCTCTTAGTCTTGACGTTTGTATTTAATGCAAAGGTGACGTCAAGAAAAAATAAAATAAGAATAGTCGACTCAATTTAGCTCACAAGAATAATGAGATAGGATCAGGACCCCTGATGCTCAGGTGACGGGAGCATTTTTTTATTGGAATAAGACATACCTTTAGTAGCAACTTTTTTTTGTCGATGTGTTTTTTATTACGAAGGAATCCCTTAAGATTTTGATTTTCAATTTTTTATTAAAAAGAAAGTATCAATACAAGAAATGAAAAAGGAACGTTACATGCAAAATTGCCATGTGGGTGTATTTCTTTGAAACGAAATATTTCCCAATGGGACGCAATGTTGACCACTTTACGAGAAAGTCTTGAAATTTCGTGAAACAGCTTAGAAACAAAGGGGGCTGAAAGTGTATCCCACCCTGGTTGTTGCACCCTTTTACGTATTTTTCGCAATTTTGAAACTATATATATATAGATACACGCATTCAGATATAGTCACTTTCACCCTTTGCGACCTCGTCTGGTGTAAGTGTGGGAATTGGTGATGGCGGGGGGTGGGGTTACCGTGATCCGAGTGCGATTTTACGTTACGAGAAAGTAAGACAGAGAAAAGTAAAAATAACAAGGTGACGAAAATTGTGGACGAGAGGACGTGAAAGTTGTTTGATAAAAATTTTTCGCCAAGAACTCTTACGTTTCTCTCGTTTTTCCTTTTTCCCACGTTTTTTTTTTTTTTTTGCGATTCTTTTAACTATTTTCTCTCTCTCCCATATTTTTCTCTTCCTCAATCTTTTTCTCGTGAAAAACGAAAGAAATGATGTAATCTCAGAGACGCGTATTGTCTCTACTTTCTTCATTAGCTCTTGATAAATGCAACCTTAGCAGACCAGCAGTACGGGTAATTTCTGCTTGATTAATAATTCGCGCAGACGCGTTAAAGAATTTCGAATTAATGTACCACTCGGCCAGAGAGTATGTAAAATACATAGAAAGGATGCGCGCTAAAATTGTTCCTGTCATTAAATCTATTGTTACCCTGGTAGAGCGTGGCATTTGGGCGGTGAAGAATTTACAAAAAATGTTTAATAATTCTCTTGAACCATAGGTACTATAATTAAAACACGTATATACGTATATTTGTATTTATGAGAAAATTTAAATCCTTGAGATTTTCTATATGAAAACATGAGTTATCGTCTTCCTACAAGCATCTAATACAGACAGTATCATTGTCTTAATAAGCGAAAGAAACAAACAGCAATATCTTTAAACCAGTGATAAATAATACAGTGTTCGCTGACAATTTTTTTTTTTTTGTCAGTTACCCATATGTCTCATGGTAATATCAACAGACGTCTTTTGGAGTGAATCGTGCCTGAGGGAAAAGGATTCTTAAAAGAATTTCATAGGCGAGAAAAGTGCATGTTAAATATTGAATAAACGCAAAGACGTGATAGTCGCTTGAGAACGTTTCTGAAACACTCCGCCAGGTCGTGTTGAGGGTGAAAATGTTTGTAGTGGTTGGGGGTGGGTATTGAAAATGGCGAAGGAGTAGACGAATATCGTTTAAGTTCTTCAATCTCAGTGTGGGTTTTCCTTCTTGTGATTTCTCCGTGTCTGCCATCCTTTTTTTTTTCTTAATAGACAGTACTAAGAAAACCGATGTACACTGCCGTCGGAAAGTTTCCAGGCAAGGTGGCAAAAATTGAAGTAAAACTCATAAGTGTTTGAGGTATGTTTTGGGTCGTACTGAGCGCAGAGGAGCGGGGATGTGCACGTTGTTCTGTAGAAAAATCTTAAATACGATTTAGTTTAATGCTGACCGAGAAACAAAGTTTGAGTGCGTTTGTGGGCCTTGCCCGGAAACTTTTCGACAGCAGTGTATGTCTAAGGAATCATATTTATGCTCTGCGGCATTTCGGGACGGACTTTTTTTTGGGAAAGATATTTTGTTTTCAGTCGATGGTAAAAGAGTTAAGATGTTTGGCAATGCTGTCGTGCGTTAGTTTGTATTCTTAAATTTTGCATAATCTCACTTATGTATTTTTGTATTTTTTTTTGAATTGTGTTATGTATATGTTTGGGGATTTATTTTTGGAATTGATACATTGTACTTATTTGAGGATTTTACAGATATCTTGAGTGTTGTAAGGATCATGTGGATGTAACGATTAGTTGTGGAATTTTTAGTAATCTTTTTGTGGATTTTCTAATTAAATAAATATACGGTTGTTGGACTCTTTGAAAAATTTGTGGTATCTATTTTAGGATTCCAAGGAAACATGTTTCCCCGATCGAATTTTTAGACAGGTTGTGATGTACGATTGCTCGTATAAAGTAAGGTAAAAGTTTCACGCGAACACTATAAATCATGACGCGAGATAAACTGGTTATAACGTATCAACAGTATAGCTATTGTTTGTATAATTATTGGGATTTTTAGTGCTGCGTGGGAATTGGGCTTGTTTAAAGAGACTGGGGACTGGGGAAAATAGTAATTAAGAATTTTGCAGGTAATTTTTTTTTATTCAATTTAAAGAATCGTTTTGATACCGCTGTAGCAAGGATTAATGAAAAATTGGAAGAGATATCTGACCGAAAAATTGAGATATAGATCTTGAGACACGTGACAGTCTGATTTATAAAGATTGGAAAATATACAATTTTGGCGGTGATGTTTTGTTTTTTCATAAGCCTACTGGTGTCTGTAATGGTTCTATTTATTGATCAAATAATGATGTTGCCTCGAATTTTCTGTACTGCCGGTAAAGAAGTTTTCTGGGAAAGCTGCAGTCGGTAAGTCAGAACTGAAAACTACATTACCTACTAAAGCTCGTAAGCTCACAGTAACTTTATCATCTTTGTTGACGAATGATTGGTCCTTGCAAGCTCAGTAGATATTTAATATTTTTTCCGAATCATAAATTGTACAAGTTTTTTTTTTCTATATCGACTGTACAGTTAATGCCACTGATAAAAAAGCTCAGGATGAAGCTGTGCAGCAGTTTAAATCTACAGCAAAATTTCTCAATTTGCACAACAAACGAAATAAATCATCAAGACGAAGCTGTATAAAAATATATATTTAACGATAATCCCAAGAAAAATAATAATCTACCTGCAATCCAAATTATTTCTATAATCCACTGACTCCTTTCGAGCTTTGCATCCAACAAGCTTAGCATTCTCTCTAATCTTCTCCCTCTCGAGCTGAAGTTTCACTTTGTTAGAAACAGCCTCCAACCAATCCTCAATATCTTCTTTAAACGGTTCAACGCCAGGATCACTTTTACCACCAAGGGCTACCAGAAGCTCAACGGTAGCCCAAAACCCACCCCCGTAAGTCATTATTAAAAAAATTCCTCCGTCAAAAAAAAATTCGAACGAACAAAGACGGCAAACTCAACACAAAATTTCGAAATGACCAAAGATCTTTTTTTTTTTTTCACATTTTCAAAAAGCCCCAAACCGGACACTACAGGAGCAAGATCCAAACGGTGCGAAGTCAAGCACGAGAATGTCCGTGCAACCCCCTAAACATTCCACCCCTCTTAAAGTGCAAAGTAACACGCATACATGGAAAGAGCTTGCACACAACAGTCTGTACGACTAGAAAGTCAGTCTAGTGTCTATAGGCTGACACAACAACCTCCTGTCATGTTACCAAAAGTATAGGCAGCGTCTAGCTGACAGCATGACACCTACGTAGACACGCGATCCTTAGACACAGGAAAAGCCTTTGGAAATCAATAATCAATCGACAGCCTACTGTACTATTGGGACGGAGTTGATTTGAATTTTTCCGCGAAAAGTCGTATAATGAAAAAATTTTTTTTCCCCCATCGCATTCAAAGGATACTGTATTTCATGATGAATGGATAAACGACGATTTGAGGTAGGCAGATACGTAGATGGTGTTTTACATATATTTTTCTTCCGTCTTTCTTTGTCGGATTTTTTCCTTTTTTTATTATAAGCTGATTTATCGTTTCGCCATTCGGAAACGTTACTTTTGTTCGCTTGACAATGTCCGCGACTATCGTTCGATTCCTCGTAATTCGTTATTTGGTAAAATCTACGCACTCCGTAAGGTCAATGATAACCGATAGTGCTTTGAGTGAAGCAAATGGCAGCTAATGGGTTCTTGGGATTTTTTTTTTCTGTGAACTTTTAACGTACTTTGGATATAAATTCGTGGGAATTTCAGATTTTCGGGAACATTGTGAAACTGTAATTCTCCGATGGTATTCGGGAGCGAATTACGTGGCGAACTCGACGTTCTCAGAGTCAAATTGTGTACTCGAGTCAAGCACGCGGACACCACGGAATTGATTGCTACGTTAAAGATGTACTTTAACGATTGAATATACGTTGCCGGTGCATATTTTCTAGAGTGTAATTAGAAATGTCTCTAAGGAATTTCTGTGACGTCATGCAGAGACTTTACTGGAATCTCCAATGTCAATTGGACGTGGGCTATTTTCATACGGGTTTCAATGTCTCGTGCTAGTCAAATTCATGTGTCGAGGTTATGTCGATTTCGATTTCAGGATATCGCATAAGTTTACGTGCGAACTCTTGGGATGGGCTTTGAGTTATGATCGATTCCAGGTATTTATTGATCAGTTTATTATTGCACGTGATGCTTTTCGCGTCTATCGCTTTTCGAAGTAAACTCACGCACGTTTTGTGGATATTTAAGCAAAATTTTATCGTTTAAAAGGGATTTAAGGGTGGGGGGAAAAATAATTTTTTTATTTTCCGAATTAAAAGTCTTTTCAACTATTTTTCGAGTAAACGTTGTATTTTTCATTTGGTAAGGTTAAATTTATTTTTTGACATGAGGTTTGGGGTTGGGTGTTTGGAAAGTGAAATTTTTGAAAGATTTCTTATAGTTCAACGACTCACGCATATTTCACTGGCTCCTTTTCCCACCATCTCAATGGCTGGGCGTAGATGTCAATGCTGGAGAAAAATAAGAGTCGGGGATCTTTTTTGATTTTGACATTTTTTCTTCTCTTGGATTTTTTTCTCATTGTGTCAAGGCCATCCTCTTCAGTGTGGATTTCACCATAGTTTATATCTTTGGATCGCGGCATTTTTCGAATGTCAGGTGACTTTTGCGAAATTTACAATATCCGGAATTTAACTATCGGAACGTGTGTGTGTGTTACCAGTAATTTGGATTAGTGCTACCAAAAATTTTTTCACATTTTTCACAAATAAAAATTGTATCGCTATAGAGGCGAAACAGTCGCCGTACGCATCGATCTTCCTTTAGCATTTTTGCTTTTATTTTTCATCCCTCACAAGCTCCGTGCGTGCTAGCGTTTTTTACACTATCCGAAGTATTGTAGGCGTATTCGAAAATGATCCGAAACCGCTGTGTCCCTATCAAATGCATGCAATAAACAGAGAAGCAACGATGCACGCTCTCAGCTCATTTTCGAACACGCCCTTAGTGCTCCGGAGCACGTAAAAACGCTTGCACGAAGTGTAGTATAGTATTACAGAACACAATACGCCTTTGGAACAAAGCATATAGAGATACGAAATTTTCAAAATCTATGTACAAGCGTTAACTTATTTTCTAAAAAAAAACTATTTTCGTTTCCTTATTTCTTATTTGCTTCAAAAATGTCATGAGGTGTACATATATCTTATACATAGATTTTTTTTTCCAACCAATTATATATGTATATAGAATCCACACTTCAGACCTTTGTCACCTTGATACCATTCATTGTGGAATTATTAAAATGACTTGATGAATTCTTTATGCATTTCTCCCATGCCTCCCTGTCCTCCCTTTTCTGTGGACCCCACTCTGACGTTGGATTGATACCGATGACAAATCTTTCCTTTAAAGTTCCCTGAGATACAAAAATGCATTCTATATTACCTAAGAATTGTCTTAACAATGTTCATATGAAAAAGAGAAGATTTACCTTAGTTGTGATTAAGTGTACTATAGCATATCCAGGAATACACAGCATACTGACCAAGCAGGAGCACCATCCCAAAAGTATGGCCCATTCTGGATATTCAATGCCATTGTACGTGAGTCGCGTATTGAAGACGATAGTGGTGACGAAAATGAACTGAAAGGTAAAATATAGAAAAATAAATATTTTACGTTCGATAAAAATATTTTTTGATCTTTAATATTTAGCTAATTTTACGTTACAGACTTCTTTCCTGGAAATATCGTGTAAACTTTATTTTCATCGATCAGACCTTTTTTGGATTTTTTTTTTTTTTCATTATACGAGGTCAATGCTCAATATTTCAAAAAGATATTCCTCGAGCACGAATATCTCATGGGAATAGCGTAACAATCTGCAGTCACGGATTTCATCTTTCCTTGGATGCACTTTATTCTTAATACTTGATCCACTTACCGAAAGTATTATTGGCGTAACGTACTTCCAGCATAATGGCCACCAACAGTGCAACTTTTCATTTATCATGAATTCCACGTCACGCACAAAATTATTAGAACCTATAAATATAAGTAAAACACTGTAAAAATTATCCTAAAAGTGTCTTAAATTACGTAAGATACAATTTAATTGGATAATTTGTAAAAATAATTAAACACCTTAATGACTTTAAGAGAAAAATCAACGTTCACCAATTGTATGAAGTACTGTAAATAATTCTAAAAAAAGAAATTGCTATTTCAAAAAAAAACTCTTTTTGACTTTTTTCAATGTCTTCAATTAAAATTTAATAATTACAGGTGATCGTTTACCGTAAGTCCAGCCAACCACGATCGCTTCCACCAGACAGATTGAAATAACGGAAATCGAAGCGGCGTACCAATCGAACACTTGTAGAATGTACATTCCACCCTAGGAATGTCGGATGAGAAGAAAAAAGGAAAATAAACGATACCATATTAGGCTAAAAGTAACATTCAAGGTATCATCCAAAGTATCATACTCACGTTGGTAACAAAGCACAGAGATCCAAGAAACAGTATAACAAGGGAAACAACCGTGACAATTTTCTTGTGTTTCCTCAATTCAGGGTAAGCATCCGTGATGCTGGATATTATCGCCTCTATCTGTACAAACTTGAAGCACAAGAGTAATCATAAGAAATGTAAATAATACGTAGGATAATAGAGGAAGCTAAGAACGGTATACGCGATACTAACGCAGCTGTCCATTCCCAGGAGGTAGAGCATGGTGAAGAAGAGTACAGCCCACAATTGCGGAACCGGAAGCATGGTGATAGCTTCAGGGTAAGTCACGAAGGCTAGTCCCGGACCTGTACAAGAATTTCATTAGTCGTGGATTTACGTGGAAATTAAAAAGAAAAATATTCACTGCTTATAGCTACCGCCAGTTGCAACCGTGGATACCGGAATTCCTGTCCTGTAGGACATAAATCCCAGAACGGAAAAGACTACGAAGCCGGCGAATATACTGGTGCCGCAATTGAGAATCGGCACCAAAATCGAGTCCCTGGATAAGAAAATATTTTTAAAGTACGATTCGGTGGGATAAATTTTGTCAAGTTATATTAATGTGTACTCACAGTCTGTTGTTATTTCTGAAGGGGTTGTAACTGGCCATATTGACAATTCCACCCCATCCTGGACCAAGGGAAAAGAATATTTGGATGGCGGCGTCGGCCCAGACTTTTAAATTGGTTAGCTGGGACCACTGCGGTGTTATGTAAAATAATATTCCGTCCATGGCACCGGGCAACGTCACTCCGCGTATCAGCAGGACGAATAAAATAACGAAGGGAAAGGTCGCTGTGAAGTATACGACCTTACCCACGCTTTTTACCCCATTACAGATACACATGAAGACGATTATCCAGGATATGAAATTACAGGCGAACAGCGGCCAGACGATAGTACCAATATCATCGATACTTTCTGAAATCTGGAGTATATGATTGCTGCAATCGCAACAATGAATTGTGTGGATTAAAAGAATTGTTATAAATTCACTACTGATTATTAAGATTTGTATTTTATGTATTTACTGAAAAAATTCGTCGGCTGGTGTTTTCGTGTGCTCGATCAATTTCATCTGATCGGTTTCGTTTCTTTGATTGAAAATCTCACCACCTAGCTGGACAATGAAAAAAAAAATTATTTATTAACTATTCATTAATTGACGCTTAAATAGTTTTAATAATATATTTTTAATATTACTTTTAGACACTTATACGTGTTCCAGGGATTGTCGCAATCCTGCCAAGGCAATTTGGATCTCAGAGACATTGCCAGGAACATTAGGGGATATGAAATGATAACGTTATAGTACATTGTACAGATAATATTCACAATAACTATCGCGAAACCGGCACCTGGGAAAAGTAATTTTGTTAAGACAATTATATTTAAGAATTGCGATATTACAGTAAACGCAGGGTTATTCGATTAACATTGATAATTTAAAAATTGTCAGGCTTTTTGATATCGTTTATCATTTTAAATCTTTTACCAACCAAATCATTATCAATTTGAAAACTAATTATTAATCCACTTCCGGTGCCAATGTCAATAGTAATACCAGGCATTTATTAAAATCAATAAAATTTACCAATTTTTTCTCGCTATTTGTCAATAGTATAATATATCATTTTGTATAATCACCTTTGAATAGGGGACTCATTCTAAACATAGTTATACACCCTGTACCGCCAAATTGTCCCATGGAAGATTCCATAAAGAAAAGTGGTATACCACATAGGAACAGCATAAGCAAGTAAGGTACGAGAAAGGCACCTACGAAAAGATATGGAAAACACATATACATGTTTCTATGAGTTATTATTGAGCGTAAAGCTATTTCAAACGTGATTACGTCACACGGGTACAATGATCGAGGAACGGGGTTTTCAAGGGCAGTAAGTAATTTTGCAGTGTCAGTTGGATAAAATTACTCAATTAAAATACACGGTCAATTGTCACACCCCAACAGGAAACAATTTCGTCACCAAAATAAAACAATCTGTATTATCTTGACATCAACGGTTGCGATAATTGGATCTTTTTATCTCAATTCCCATTGGCCGTTAAGACTGCAAATACAGGGGACAGAAGTTTTCCACGTTCTTAGCGGCGTCGCAGAATTATTTTCATTAGCATAATACAATTCTGGGATTCGTGCGTAGCGCATATTACATATTGGCGAATTTACTAAATCCTTGGACGAGTCTGAACGATCTTCAGTGTCATTATTTTCTGGAATCTGATAGTGAATCGTGTTACCGTGCATATGTTCGCGTATCACGTGGGTCGTAAACTGAAGGTAACATTGGGCCAAGGCTAGTAGCTTATTAAAGATCATGATCTTCTGGTAAACGATCATTGAAAATGTACACCGATATAGAGTTGGCGAGGTTATACATTGGCTATGTAGAAATTGTTTAATTATTGATTTTGATTAAATTAATTTTTCCGATGATGATTCTTACCGCCACCATTTCTGTAACACAGATACGGAAATCTCCAGACGTTTCCAATGCCAATGGCGTAGCCAGCGCAGGACAGTAGAAATTCAGTTTTATTAGCCCAAGATCCTCTCTCGGGTGTTGGTACATGGTTATTCTTTTCCTTCATGCTTTAAATTGATATAATTGTTAATAAAATTGGTTAATTAGCTATTTTTAATACCGTGGATCATTTGACAAGTGATACACTGTTTAAGGGTTGATACTTGTATTTGTATTCTTGTGGAACTTTTTTTTTTTTTTTTCTTTAGTTTCAACAATTTTTTTTAGTGCTAATCAGACTCACCTAATCTTATTCTTCGCGTTGATTATTATGTTACTTTTGGTAGTAAGGTTTATTTATATAATTTAATTATTATTTATCGTTATCTCATGGTTTCTTGTGGCTCTTGTTTTAGGCCTGGAGAACTTTTTCTTTTGCGGAACACTTCAGCCCGTGAGGTACTGTCCACAACTACCGATTGAAGTGCATGTGCTAAGAGACGACATCCTCGTGTCCCCCCATGGTCATGTAATCACCTAGATGTGGAGCGTTAACTATATAAATCAACCGGGATCATTACTGGTTGTGCTGTGAGGTGGGTACAATATTTTAAATATTCATCGGCTCCAGTGAAATTTTTTGAAGTGGAAAAAATTTTGGAATTTTTTTATCATTTTCATTGTTTTTAATTTCCACGTTGTTTTCGCGCTTTGATTTTTGGTTTTACCAGAGTTCGTTCAGTCATGATGGGTGTTGAGACATTAGGTAATATTTGCAGTCCGAATACTACCTGTATGACGCAAGTTATAATTTATTGATAAGGATTAATTAGTTGAATTTTTGTTCTATGATTACTTGAATGGTGAATAAGTTTGATTTTGATTTTTCAATTTTTTTTTTTCAATTTTCTACATGGCTGAAATTTTTGACCGTACTGTACTTTCCATTGTGTATTTTAACAAAGCCAGACTGTATAATATTTTATGAGATTTGTTTATTAATGATTTTTAATAATTCAGTTTTCACGATAGGTTGTGGAGTCTGTGTAAAAATTTGCATAAAAATTGCGTTAGTTACATAATATATCAAAATTTTCAAAAATCCATATCTTATTGTTAGATTTAATTCCTTTCGATAAATACCATCTCCCTTATACACAGCGGAGTTTCATGGCATTTTCATTGTCTTCTGAAATTGTTTATTGGATATCTTTATTTCAAAATCAAAATTAGTATATATCTATAATTGATCAGTCCGTTCATTATCAAAGATGTGACTTTTTCAAATGATCCATATTTTTCTACATCATAAACTCATTTCTGCTACTAATCAGCATAATCTAGTGTCATATGCACTCGGCCTATTTCATTAACATTTCTCTGAAGCACTTAGCCTATCTTTCGAACAGCACATTCACATTCATCGATTGACGACACCGATAACCATTTACAACCCGAATAAAGCGACATCAATACTACCATCGTATTTTCGATAAAATTCACATAAATTCTTAGGAGAGAATCAATAAATGAAGTAA
Organism: Cephus rjabovi; assembly: GCA_030264185.1. Lineage (NCBI taxonomy): Eukaryota > Metazoa > Arthropoda > Insecta > Hymenoptera > Cephidae > Cephus > Cephus rjabovi. The sequence continues at coordinate 900,416 of JASCRG010000508.1, read as the reverse complement.
GTTTAATCAAAGATCGATTAATACCTCATCTGCGACTAGTTTGTTCATTTGATCCAATTTCAGTCGATGCGTTTGTACAGTATCACCCTGTATAATTCTTACAAACGTCAATAGTCTACCTCCATATACAACATCGGCCAATATCCAAACAGTATATAAAATATAATGCCTGTAATCCAAATTTTCTGTATCATTATTAAAAAAAAAAACTTTCAATATAATTCAAAATCTATATAGATCTTAATTCACTATCTTTCCGCTATTACCATTGGCCAATAACAACCATACGGAAGCTTCACCAAGCTTTTCTCAGTCGATAACAACGAGCTTTAACCAACAGTAGATTCCTTACCGACCAAGGCTTTCCTTGTACAGACATTGCCATAAGATTTTCCAGAACTTTAATTTCCAGTAGTAGGTTTCTAAGATACCGAAACTTGTTATCCTAAAAGTCCAGAACTCTGAATGAGTTTTTGAGACAGTCCACCAGGAGGAGCTTGCTGTCCCTATAACCTCGTACAAAAGCTGCATCATAAATAAGATAGTAGAAATTTCAAAAATCAAGAAAAACCATAACTCTAACGTACGAGTGAACTCTAAAACTGTCTAAAACATGCATAAGTAAAGCTCAAAGATTCGAAACAAGCTTTGGAATCGTTTAGAAGCTTTCGAACAAGGTCTCATCCAATATTGACAATTAATTATACGCCACGGGGTTGAATAATTAACGCGAACAGAATCGAATGATAGGATAGGGGGTAGTAGGGTGCCGAAGTAAACGTTAGACGTATAATGAGAAAAATAGTATGTAAGCAAGACTGGACCAATGAGGATTAACCAGGAGATACACGTAAAAATCGTTAAAACGGGTACAATTGAATTTACTGTTTCCAGCGAGCGAACGAGAGCGTGTAAAGAGTCGAATGAGAGAGTAAAAAAATATATAAGAGTGAGAGAGAGGGAGTAAAAATAAAGTAGATAAAAGATACCATTGGAAAATATCCTATCTCACGTATGTCCCCCCATACATAATGAAAGAGCATGATGTCTGAGTAGTCTATGGCAAAGTAGCTACGGGGCTATCGGCGTTGGGTTTGGACGAACTCAGTGGGAGTTGTATTAATGTTGCATCCCTCTTCTACCCTGGCAGACATCAGCTATCCTCTCAGGGCCACTCGGCAATTGCTCTAATGCACCCTCAGTGCCGTAGATGGCCAAAGAGCCATCCCAGGATCCAAAACGATCCTTAACCCGCTAGCTACTGGACTGGCTTGGTTCGAATTAAAAGCATTTCCTTTCGATTTTCTCCCTCTCTCTCGCTCTCGCGTACTCTCCAATTTTTCATCTCCTTCCCACTCGTAACTCTCAGCTTGACTTTCAGCATCACTCATTCTCATGCATTATACCCTCCAAAGCCTACCATCCTGAGATATTATATGCTTAATCGTAGATTTCCCGACGTTCCGTGCCCTTGATTCGAGTTGTTAACGCAAAATAAACTCCAGGCAGCCAAGAGTCGAGCGGCTCGCGTTACGTCCACTCGTGCGCCGTTCTCGCGCCGTGTCCGTTTAAATCCGCACAGTCCAGTTTTGAGTGGCGCAATCCGACGGACGGATGTACGGCCAGGGATTATCCCGAGTAATCCCTTGTTAAAAAGCGATGGGAGGAACTCAAGTTGGAACTCAAGTTGGAACGGCCATTAGCGACTCATATGCAATATAATTCGCATCTATAAGCAGCAGTAGCTTTGTGTATTTCTTGTCGAGCCTTTTAAATAATAACTGCAAATTTTTATACTTTCAGATTATCTCCTACGAACGGTCCACTTCTTTTGCTTGGGTGGGACGTGAGGACATGGTCCAGGCAATTTGAGCTTCGATAAAAGTCCTGGATAGAGAAGAGTTGTGGTTGTTGAGCTTTTTTATTACCGGCGCAGGACATCTGTGTTGCGTCGTAACGTGTAGTGGATGCAGGTAAATTTGCGTATGACATTGTGCATATGCACGCGTGAAGAGTCATAGGTGGATGGATAGGATTATAAGGCATCTCCAGTGACACCAGATGTGTTCCAGAGTTCAATGACGTATTTGATTGAAATCTAGAAGTAAATGGTAGAATTTTGAATTTATGGATACTTGATAAACATGATGTATGTGGACTTGCGTGCTTTTGGTATTAATTTACTCTGGATTGTATTTATGTCCTTTATCAAATTCGGGCTTAATGGTCTAGGGTTTTTGTTTTTTTAATTTTATCCACTCTATTGTACCAGTGGACACTTATCGGCGAATCTGGTGTATGAGAACTCGAAGGCTGATCGTACGAGCAGATACACGTGTGAAATGCTGGGGCTGCTTGTAAATAATTAATCGCTCACGCGAGACAGGCTGGACGTGAGCAAATGTGACGACCGATTGGAAATCAGCCTTTTGTTGTATATTAAGAATTGTTGAAAACGTTTTACGTGAATTGAGGAAATATGATTGTATATGAAATTCTACTGTCGGATGATTTTTTGATAGGCCTAGGTATGGCTTTTTTTGGCGGATTTTTGCACGGTGTTTCGGAGCTTGTTATCCGATTTCGTGAAAGTTTCAGGAGCTGTAGATCACGAAGAAGATCGTTTCCGGTGATTTTCTGGATAAAAGTAACCGTCAGGGGCAGAATCTTTAGATTTCGTTATTTTCTTAGACTGCCCTCCACACCAGTAATCTTTTCAGAAAAGTATTGGCAAAGTTAGCAAACGATTTTTTTTTATTTTTTTAAGGTTTTTTTATTAATGTTGCTATAGGATTTTCCACGAAATTATTTTTTTATCCTGTTTTTCCCATTTGCTTTCATCAGATTGATTTACGTTGAATTTTGTTATATTTAATTTTGTTTCACGAATTTCCCTGGTCATATAAGTCACATATGAACAAGTATAAATACTGTAGAAAACGTATTTAATTAATTAATAATATTGCTATATTCTTACCGAGATATATTTTGATTTTTTTCATCTATAAACACTGTTATATATCTTATAATCAAAAGTTCATGGTTCATCGTATTTTTACTAGTTTCTCCGGTCTTTCATTATCCATAATGATTCAGCCCTTGTTTTTAGGATTTGCAAGGAGTTACGTACCGCGACGTGGAGTCTCTGTAGTCTCAATGATTTTTGGCCTGCAAGCTACAGTTACGTTTACGAGCTCTCTATGTTATTCCTGTAGGAAATAAGGATATAAAAAGTGCGAGTACGGTAACGAGGTAATCCTGTGCAGCAAACGAATGACGTACCTTTATATTCATGGGTTTTTTTTATCGTCGGTCCTTCAATCAAGATCTAATAGCGTTACGAAACTCCCTGTAAGGATATTGAATTTGTATTGTTTTGTTGGAATCAGCTGAAACGATAATGATATTATAATAATACATTGACAGATAAAATATATTATTCTTTCTCAAAATTCTTACGTGTCTTTTAACTGTTACCATTATTATATTTTTATTTTGAAATTATTAGCGGTTTGACTTAAGAGTTTGATACTTGATTCAGCGACAATTTGAAAACAAAGCTGGTGATCGCTATGCAATATAGATGGCACTGGTAAATTCAAGATGGCGGACGTAAGTAGGTGGCGGTTGACAGTTGCTCGTCGCACATATCGTTGAAGTTGTTATTTGTTAATTGTTTTCAAGTAATTTATTTAAAGTGCAGTGTAATACTTTGTTATGACCAATTGTGCACAGTAGCATACAAAAATCAGGTATTTATTTGTATTTTTACTCGTATGAAACTAAACGTGAAAATTAAACTTCGTTCGTGGCAATCATTTAATTTCACGTACATATATTGATGTTGTTTCGCAGTTGCAATGTATTATGTCGTTCAAATATTTGCTTGTGCAGTTTTTACTTTTCAATAATACAAATCACACGATCTGTGCTTCAAGATCCATGGTGAGATTAGTCGCGCCTTGTGTAATCGTACAACGTGAAATTGTACAAATTCTATTTCACACCAAAGGCTAAAAACATTATGCATTCTGTATTTGCACAACCGAAATTTTCTTTCTCTTCTTTTTTAAAACATTTCTCTATTTTTCGTTGCAACAGAATCTTTCATTACTTGGAAATTTGTATTATTTCAAAATCAAGTACTTTTTACGAATTTGAATTTGTATATGCTCAAACTATTAAAAAATAACTTAACACCACACTCACATTAATCCCATGCTGTATAATCCTATAGCATACAATTTTTTGTTAAAAGAATTTTTCATTATTCTAAAATATTATTAAAACCTTGTGTAATCCAAAAAATATATATTTCATAAGCGTCGTGAAATGACACATATTTTAAAATGAGTTATATTCTTCGTGTTTGCGTTTCTCCTTTATTCATATGTTAATACGTACATATGGCATTAAAAGCGTCACCTTCAGTCACATTATTTATTACCTACATACCTACTATTTATTAAAAAAGGAAAAACAATTATTCAGAGCCATAAAACAAATTTGATTATTTACCAGAGCCCTATTGCGCCAGCGCTGAATCAGCGTTGCATAAATGATTAAAATGTTGTTTCATATCTTTACATAGGGTTGCTGTTTAACAATCTATTTTCCTCAGAATCAATGTTTTTGCCTGTCACTCTCTTAGACTACAGATGAATTCAAATCCTACGAAATCAAAATATCGTCGCGGAGTTTATTATAAGTTATTACTTCATTTACGATTATGTAATACCACAGTGAGTACTACAGCTGCGTGCAACAGCTGACCGGATAGAAGAAACGCGCGAAAACGCTCACGGAAAGTACGTCGCCAGGTAGTAAGGCGCAGATCAGTGGGTAGTGAGTTCAAAAATAAAGCACGTGAGATGTGAAACCTCAGAAACCTGAAGAGAGAGTGAGAGTCAGAGAGACACACAGAGACACGACTATATACATTATATATAATGTACGCTGGAATATACATATATCACGCGGCATAACTGGCCGCCCATTATTATCATGAGATGCATCCCCTTAGGCTGCACCACAGTCTCTAGTAACACGATAGTAATTACTGGCCGGGCATAATTAGTGGGGGGATAATTAAAACGGCACAAAAGATGAACGATATCGCCTGTCGCTTGTTAGTAGACAGTTTTAGTCGATTATATTCCTTTTGCCAGCGAGCAACAAACAACGATTCTCTCGGGTGTACAATGTCTAACAGCGGAGACATTCGCGTCCTTGGAGTTACCCAAGTACCTGCAGAAGGACCAGGGTTAGATTATGTGAGAATTTTATCGTTCACGCCGAGTGTATTAACGCAGAATTTGTATAGGCCGGAGACACGCAATGCATATGGGGACTTTTAACACGCTATAGACACACGCGGCAGTGTATATCTATACGTAGATTAGATTGAGTGTCCAATAGCTCGCTGACGCATCGTAGAGGGATTGGATAGAAAGTAAAGGAGATAAAAAAAAAAGGGAAAACATTTGGATTTCCAGAGTGGGAGTATTGGGGCGGTGGGAGGGAGGTGGATAACTGGATGGCATAAAAAGACAAAGGAGCCGATAAAATCGCGTAGAGCCAATTCCCGAACGGTGAATTGTGTGTGGAGGTTTTGTCGAGGGTGGTTCTCGTAGTGAGTATAGGGTTTCGAAAGGGAGCACCCACCTAAGTGTATATATAGATAGATCGAGAGAGAGTGAGGGGGGTTGGAGGGGTAAGCGGGTGGATTTTTCGCGGTATCCTATGGGTTGCCGATCTGATCGGAGACAATCCATCCCCGACGCGGCGAACACGGGACAGGCGTGGTTCTCGGAACCCGCTTGGAAAATCCGTGGAACGGTAAAAAAAGCGATTCGCAGAGTAGGAATCGACGGTGTCCTCGAATGGGAACTCGTCGAATAAAAGAGCTCCACCCTAAGCCGCACTACGGGGATGAAGAGAAGGAAAGAGGCTGAGGAAGTTAGCTAGGTATCTCTGGGTACACGTATATGTTCTTGGGTGGATAACCAAAGTGTGTGTGAGAGAGAGAGAGAGAGATGGATAAAGTAGAAAGAGAGTTGGGAGACCGTAGTAGCTACCGCTTCTACAGGGCGAGCGACTTGCTGACGTCGAGCCATTATTTGTTACAGGCTTCCTGGGGGATGGTCTGAGGTGGAATACGTTAAGATTCGACGGAAAGATGTCGATTGGCTGGCAAATGGCTCTGTAAGCCCAGGATTTGGGATCCTGACAGGATTTCGATGGTCAGAAGTCAACGCGCTTCTCAAATGACTAGGATGACTCGGATTCAGGATCGAATGGACCCTTTAACCGTAAGCTCTAGTCTGTATTGACTTCGTAGATATATCTTTTGGATTAGTGCAAATATTTTGTTAATTCTTTCATTTTTTCATTTCAGATTGTGGCAAAATATTCATTGGACTTATCTAAGACAATTGGGCATGTTTGTTTTAACGGAAGTGACGTAGGAAGTACCAACACTGGTTACGGGCTCGAATTGGTACCGTATACTTTGGCCCATTTAAGGGTCGCCCCTGGGGTTCCCCGGTAAGCCTGGGTAATTTATTACTGGCTGTACATTCGCTACTAAATAAGGGTGGCCCCGTATCAAACCCAGTTTCCACCCGTTAACCCCTCTCAGCCAGTGTGCTGTCCTGTACCCCACGAATTGTTTGGAACCGCTACCACTCCCCGCAATCCCATCAACTGGTTATTCCAACTGGGAGTCTCGATTTCGACTCGCTCTAATGTTATTCAGGGGCCCGGATTAAACCGTGTACCTCTCTTGCGCATTTGCAATCGAATACTCTTCCCGTTTCCCCATTTCCTCGGGTCCCTATATCACCCTCTGTGATATTCCCTCAGTCATTCTCCAGATACATGATTTCGCTGCAGCATCCACGGTGACTCCGATTTTATTGACAATCTGAATAGCAGGAGCGGACGAAGGAAGAGAGGGTAAGGAAAATTCGTGGGAAGGAAAGTGGTTAAGGGGTGGTTTAGTTTAAAGGATTTTTTTTATTGCTCGTTGATTAATCAAGGGTTTTTTTGTTTTCAGAGTCTCGGCAGACCGACGACACCTGTAATGTACAGGTCCTTGTTTCACCTTGGTGTTATCGTGCTTCGGTTGGTCTGAAATGAAGGGTAAAATAAAAGGAAAATTCGCAAATAAAAATGAAACTAACGAAAGCTGCACCCATTCGCCTGAATGGGTCGGTGTCAAAATAAATTGGAGTTATTGCGGCCTGGTGTAATCCTCTCGCTGGCATCGGGCCGCTGCCACCCTGGCTCTGGATATTGCCTTTGTTAATAAAATCACACCCCTGAAGTCTAGTGAGCCTCGAGGCTTTCGAAACGAACTGAATAACAAAAAAATACGAGGCGAAACTAGAGATAACAGGAATAATAATAAATGTCGGTTTACAAATGTATCCTGCTACACGATTCCTGTCCTATGGAATCGACGCGGAGCTTAATTTCACTCGTTACTCCATCGTTTCGAAAAATGTCGATGCTCTACGTATTTTTTGTAATTATTCTTGTTTTTCGTATTCTACGTAAAATTTACTGTAATACAGTAACTGCGTTGATGTCAGTCAGTCGTGTTACGATCGATAAGAAAAACTAAATATACTATTAATTAATAATCGATATCCCATAACTATCTCTCATCAAACTTGAACTTACGGTTAATTTTAGAAAATAATAGAGAATCACAGAATATGATATTCATACATCTATATATACATAAATATTCACTTGTTTAGTTTGATTGATTGTTCATTCATGAACATCCATAATAGAAGAATCATGCTCCTGTAATAATTTCTTCTTTATGAATGAAACTTGACTGTTTTCTTATTCTGACTGTACGACTGTCATTAAGCAGCTATTGTAGGATTAAAATTAGGTATTGTCAACTGAACAAATTGGCTAATCTACACAATGCCAATGTGTTTGGAAATATTTAAAATAAGTGATCACGTATAGAATAATAATGTACAAAAGAATACATGGGCTTTAGAACAGGAAGTGATCTTTACAAGAGAAAACGGTGTGAGGATATCCAATGGGCGAAGAATAGCTTCTATTCGGGACTCGGGTCGCCGCGGTCGACGAATTTGCATCTATCTTTCTAATTTCGTTGAGCCAATCTGCATGTTGTTATGCCACTCGGTGCTAGGGGAGACGTCCCGTTAAAGCGGGCGACGCTTAAATAAACCATCCCCGAGAGAGTCGACCATTTTCTATTCTCTTTTTTTTTTGTCGTGACACTCCTTTCTTTCTCTCTCTCTCTCTCTCTTTTGCAGTACTGCTATTCTTTCCTACTCCATCATACTGCCCCTTGCCTTTCCTCACTTAATCCCACGTTCTCTTAGACTCTTACTTACTTCCTTTTCATTCGCTTCTCTTCTTTTTCCGCATTATAATTTTCCCAGCATAGGTATATATTTTCTTTTTACTGCTTTTCGAAAACTTGTCAAAATCATGGAATTTTCGTTTGGGCCTGTAGATTTATTTGGAATATAATTTTTTTTTTGCTTTCTCTTGGCTGAGCCTGTAGTAGGTATATTTGGTTTTTCTTTTTCTTTTATAAGCGATAAAAGTTTTTTATTTGGATTAACGCAGGGAGGGGGGATGATCGAAAGTGAGTTATTCGCTTCCTCCATTTTACTAATGAAATCTTGAGCGGCCTGGATTACCAGGGTGTTTCTGGAAGATGTTAGTAAGCCGAAGAACTTATGCACGTTTAACAAAATGTTTTCAGGATGTTCGCCAGTGTCTTGGGAAGAGAAAGAGTACACAGCTAGGACAGGGATCTTCGCACGGACGAGGTGGAAGGACGGTGAATGAATAGTACGAGGGTGGCGGAAGGGGGGATGGGTGGAATGACGAGGAGATAAACAACACTAATAAATCAGCGTAATTGAGTTAACGACGGACTTTAAACTTAAGGCTTAGCGAGGTGAGTAATTGCTTGAGATGGCTTTCTGCTCCCTTTTGCCCGGCTCTGTGTCCTAATTACCGATTTCATCCATTTCTTCCTAATTAGCAGGACATCCGGTAAGGAGTTACGCAGTATCAACCCTTTGGCTTCACGCAGTACGTCCCAGCACCTTCAAGGAAGCCTCGTCTCTTGTTCACGAAGAAAGTGCAACTTTATGAAAAACGACTAAACTTTATTTGCTTCAATCTTTTTGATCCAAGCATTTACGTACAAAAAAAGACAGTTTTATCGATTGACGGATTGTCTGCTTTCGTCCTTAAATCAGGGTTTTCCTAAATTATTGTATGAATTGAGTGACTTTTTTTTAGGATTTTTCTGAATTTTTTTATCTCAAATCCAAGTTGTGGGATACTTTGTTCTTTAATGCGTCTTATAATATGAATTTTACCAGGAAGAGAATTTTGGTATTCTTATTTCAGTTATTATGTTTAATGATGCAATTAGCACAGTGATTAACGAGTACTTGATTGACCCAAATGACCCGACGGTACACAAGGTGGTCCAAATTCTTTGGAACGAATCTCTTGCGGGATTCTATAGTGCCCCTTTGGATCACTCTTTTCCCATTCCACGAGCAGCATCTTTTTCTCCCTTTTATCTTGCGGGGACGAGATCGCCGCGCAAAATGGAGAGCTAAAGACTCCATCTAACACGTCCAAGGGCTCAATCCCCTTCGTCCTACGAAAGCTGGATTACAAGAGCATTAGGAAAGAGAGATGTAACGGCGACATCTTTTTACGGGCTGCAAAAAAGTCACCGTGTAGATATCATCCCCCGGCGTACCCGTAAGCCGGCCAAACCTGCTAGGTATTTAACGCTGTTCTACCAGATCCACTTTCGCCGTGAGAAATGAGAGGGACACAGAGTGATTGTGTCTAAAGTGTATTAAAGGAGCGAAAAACAAAACAGAAAAGGAACGACAAGAGCTAAAAAGTCTACCAGGGACAATATCAAGGATGCGTGAATACCAAGAAAAGAAATTTACAGGATTTCCCAATAAAACCAATAGATATTCACCTGATTATTCTTTGATAACGATAAGGGTGAGAGTCGTACAAGCGAATGCAGCCAAGGGAAATAATACATCGTTAATCAACCCCTATGTGAATCGCATACGTTATAGGTGCATTCGTACGTGTGGATTGATTTTTTTTTCTCCTATTGGAATTATAGATTTATCTTGGTGGAAGTATAATCTATAGTATGTAGACGGTAGGGTTACAGTGGCAAGGTCCTATATATATATAGAGAGAACCGGGATGTCGACAAAATGGCGGTAATAAGGGGTGTCAGGAAAATGGCCGCCCTGATGAACCCTGAATCGCGGCATTACGGGAACTGATTGCGACTCTGGACGGGACCGGTACGACCGGGTTACGGGGTAGATTGCGGGTGAACACCAGTAGGGGGAGTTGAGGGGGGTGCGGTCACGTACCGGCGCTCCCGGAGAAACCAGGAGAATTGAAAGGAGTGCACCAGCACCCCTAAACCGTTCTAAGGAAGGGGTTAGAGTTAGTTAGCGATGTGTGATGTCATGAAGCCACCATCACCCCCCCCCGTCCTCTTTCCCACACCCCCTGTTATATCTGCCCACCCTATGTCTATACTCTTCATTTACCTCGGCATCCTAGACCCTCTCAACCCTTATGTACCATGCCAGGGGTATAGCACCGACCTAGAGACAGACAAGGGTGGTTCGGAATGCCAAATTGTCCCCAGGATTTCACGGAATTACCCAGGAAATTATGATCCGATTAGAACCCCCCCACCCACCCCCCCCGTTCATTACCGAGATTCAAAATCGTGCGTGCACCGAATTAAGATTGCGTCGCTGCAGCGCGTTATCACTTCCGGTTTTACGTGTGAATTCATATTATACGAAACACGTGGAGCGATCTCTGCATTCTATTTAGGGGATGATCGTTAAATCTGCACGTTTTTAGAATTCTATGAAATTAATGTGCCATCGCGTGCTGCGTTGTACATAACCAAGCATTGACCTTTGACCCTTCGATTATACAGGGCGTTTCAGTTGCAATATGGTCTTCTTATTTTTTTTAATAATTTTTGAGCCATTTTTTTAATTTTTTCAGACATGGTAAACGGATACTGATGATGATGCTTCCTGTATGGGCCGGACATGACGTACTGGGCTTGTCTATTATTAAGGGTGGCGTCGACGATGATAAGGACCCCGGGGGTGTTTTACGCGACTTTTATCTGGTGCTCGTAAATTTTAAATATTCATCCCTGCCCTGGCCGCGCTAAATAATGGAGACTCGCGTGACTTCTGAGAAGAGTCGCGCGGACCCGCGCGTCGAATTAATATTTCATTATACACCGTAAACGGGATATATTTACTCGCGTGGCTTTCCGCGAGCAACAAGACCACGAGGAGCGCGGCCGACTGCTGTTATGGCTGCCGGATCTATGTCGAAAATCCGGAATCGTGACGTATACGCGTGTATTCATACGTGCCAGTCTGCAGAGGGTAACGCGAGATTGGATTGACGACAAAGAGTTTTATCGAACCTGGTATAGATGAAGGAAGACAGATAGAATGGATGTATATGGTGTATAAAAAAGAAAGAATATTCCGAGAACGAAACCAATATATTTGTACGAAAGAAAAAGTATCTTGATACGTGTATTACACGCGAGGGTATAATTTAATTAGAGGATCCGTCGTATAGGGTGCTTGGGAAAATGGCTGCGATACGGATAAAAATAATGGAGGCACCTTTACATGGTAGAGGAAAAAAACATTTTTTTTTTTAAAATGCGTCTACGTGAAAATAATAATATTAATGTGAAGCTAAAGACCAGACGTTAAGAGTGGACGGAGTGGATGATACCGTGAAGGTTGGCGCGAAGGGCGACGCGGGAGGGGAGGGGCTGATGAGGGCTAAGAGGCTCAGGAGGGGAATTAGAGATCCGAATCGGTCTCGGGCGTTTAATTTCTCGAAAAGTCATAACGCGATTAAAGCACGCGCCGCGGCTTCGCCGAGTGTTATCTTCAAATATCTCGAGCGAATAAAATATCCGCGCACTTGATCGTCCGAGACCGCGGAAGATCGCTCGGAGAGCACTCGAATGCTTAAAGCGTGCGAGAAACGCCGCCGCGGCTTCCTGGTTTCCTCGCTTCGGCGCTTACTGCTTTTTCTTCGTCTCCGCGGTCTCTCTCGTTGGGGCGGGGGCGGGGGGGGGGGGGGATTGAGGAAAATCGGGACGGGCACCGAGGAACCCGTGTGACGTAACTTGCATTGGGTGACGGGGCAGTGCATTGTCAAGATATGCAAGAGTAGGAAAACTAGAAAATTTTTCAAAAACGACATAAGTTTTTTGAGAAATTTATTTTTCTTTTTTTTTTTAATTAATATTTTTATTACATGCGACGGGTAATATTTGATCGTTAGAATATAATGGTTAAGTAATCAATCCTTAATTCGAATTTGGACTACTCTGTACTTTTTTAATTTTAAGCAATTTTTTTTTCATCACCCCCGAGATACATCTTCACGAAAACGTATTGATGGAATGTAATAAAAAAAATTTTTTGTATCATATAACATGTATATCCTCGGTATACTATTTTTTGTCCCATTTCTTTGTACAGGCATATTTTTGATATATGTAAAATTCAGTCTACGTATATATGGGATATATTTAGTAAGGTAAGAAAATGTATATTTATGATATATAAAAAATATATATGTTTTTACTATACCTATATGACGTTTTCGCGGGGTGACGACGTCATGACTGACAATGAGCGCTGGTCCAGCAGCATGTAGTAGCTCGAGGTACGGAGGGTTCGTCGGTTTGTCGGTTCTATAATGTTATTTCGTTAATTAACACAAAGGAAAGTTGCCAAGCATTGTCTCACCTCAATGCGCACTCATTAGCGACCAGCAGTGGGCAAGCTGGGAGAGGGAAAGGATGGTTGGTGATTCTATAGAATCTACTTTCGACCCGTCCGTCTCTCTCTCTCTTGCTCTTTCTCTTTTTTTTAAATCACTCCGTCTCTCTCCTCCACAATCCGCACCCCTCCCTCCGACCCCCTCTCGCCATTATCCAGTTCCGCGTTTCAAATACCCAACCCCTATTCCCTTGTATTAATTGGATAAGTTTCACAATTAAAAACACTCGGCCGGGCCCTGCGGGTTGGTCTGCGTCACAAACGAATAGGACAAAAGCATCGAGAATGTCCTGCGAAACGGCAGATTAGATTTACGGGAATATTGTATTATTTTTTGTTTTGTCTGTGGGATATTAGTTATTGATATGGTTCCGATAGGTATCCACATTATACAAAAGTTAATGGCCGATTCGCATCCTATTGGCACTGCAACTATTACGTACTATAATGTGTTTATAGGTTATGGCTGTACTGGTACTGGGTATACAGACTCAAGGTGGGATCGATTAATGGACCAAATACATATCTCTGTGCTGCAGGTGGTTAATAGAGCCTCAATGGGCATTTGGCAAGGTTCGAAAGAAATCCAAGCGCTTACGCCAAGCTGTTATATTCGAGTTAGGTTAGGTTTGGTACGTCTAGGGAATTTTATTAGTTAATTAAATATCGGCATTACCTAATAACATTGATTTCTCATTTCTTTCAGGTTTTTCTATTTCTTTAAAATTAAATATCGTGGGTATCGTCCGTTCAAAAAATTGCAGCAGTCTGACACAACTTTCTTTAGTGTTTCAATCGACGCGTAAAGGATAGACCATTTTTTGAGGTTACCTTGGAAATGTATATATGTCAACTTGTCGATCGTATAGTTTGAGGTTAGGAAACATAAAGGGGTGTTCATAATAGCGAGCTGATGCGTTTAAAAGAAACTACTACCTTGGGACATCAGAGCATTGGAATTCTCCCCTGACCTAACCTAACGAAACCTTTTCCAAGCCCATCACAAATCCGGGTGCCTAGCGTTGAAAAAAAATTTAAACAAATTTGGTGTGACTTCATGGCCCTCAAAACAGCTGTCACACTGTAAATTCTTTGAGGACGGACCTGAGAAGAGCCAAATTTTCTCAAAATAGCCAATACGTAAATGAAATCGTCTTCAAAATAGCCCAGCGTCAAATTTATATGTATATATACGATTGAATGAAAATAGACGTAAAAAAATGATTTACTTTCATATCTAAAATGTCATCTGTATATAATTTCAAGCCGTATAGATGATATAAAGAGTATAGAAACGGACGAGTAAAAAGCAATAGAGTAGGAAAACGTTTTAATACTGCGGTATCTGAAATCTCGGGCGAACGTGGCGCCGCGTTGCGGCACTAAAGCCCGACACAAACTAAATTTAAAGCCCATTTAACGACACACTAAATTAACCCGGTAGACCTAGCCTCGGCTTTTGAGCTCGGGGTTGCCTTTTAGTCACATATTCCGAAGACCTCGTCGAGAACATAGCTACGGAGGGTTGAACCTTCCCTACGTACCTCCTGCACACTCAGGTATACCCAACCCCGTAAAACCGCCCATTCCCTAGTCCCCCATCCGACCCACCTACTCACTCTCGATCCCCTTCTGATAAACTCAATTAAATTTCCCGCAAAGTTTATCAGCGATACGTGACGTCACTAAGTACGCGGTTGAAATTATCCGGCTAAGTGGCAGCGAGCGGACGATGAATTATTAATAATTTTAGTTACTGAACGTTTCCTATCCCCACTCCCCTTTTATACCCCCCACCCCTTATTTTCTTCTCTTTCGCTTTGTTTTGATATCAAACAATCGTTGGTTTTAATCATGTTTCATAAACAGATATATTTTTAATCAAAATTCACTCGCACTATATCTATAGATAATTTTACTTTTGATCAGTTATTTAATCCAGTGTGGATGCACAAGGGGCTTTATCATTAGAATTAAAAAAAAATAATAATTTGGATTATTTCATTGAAATGCATGAAATTAATTTGAAATTTCTCGCGCATATTTTTGATTATCGGGACACCCTTTATATGGAACGTGTGATAACGCCGTTGTTTACCAATGTCTTTTGATATGATATATCACGTGTGCGTTATTATTTATACTATATTTTTTTTTCGGTTTCTATACTAGGTGCGGTTGGGTTTTTATACCGGGTGCGTCTGTGCCAGGTTGACCAGTACAACAAGAACAACCAACGAGCAGATGGGTAGGTAGACTTTTGGTAGGGTACAGAATGGAGGATCGCGAGGAACATGAAATTAATCCAGCTCCGTGAATCTATGAGATGATTTACGACTAGCTAATTTATGCTTCGTCGAGTCCTAGTTGGGACACGCTCCCGCGGACACGTAGTGGACACCTACGCGAATTTATGCATGGATGGTTGTAAAGGTTGGGTAAGTTACGAAGGCTAACAGGTTGGAGATGATGAGAGATTATGGTGAGAAGAAAAAAGAGTGAGAATAGGAAAAAAAAATATATTTATTTTTAGTACGAATATTATGGATTTTTCTTGTGGTTTAGGAAATTTTTAAACTTTTATCAAATCTTTTACCCTCTAACGGACTCTTTTGAAGTGTCAACAGATTACCGGCTAAAGGGAATCGTATATATCCTCTTGCTCGGGTATACCGACGTGTTTGAAAATTTGCATTTCTTCCTCGGAGATTTTTCTTTCCTTCCTGTCCTGCAACCTCACGTTATCCTCCGTTTGCCAAGTAATTCATTGAAATATGCAAATCCTACGTGAAATCTCGAAACTGGCAAATCTACAAACAATATCTTTATACGGTGTGCAGTGGCAAGGGGCACGGTGAAGTGGGACTTGGCTCGAAGAGGGTGAAGGTATTGGTACGGAGGGTAGTAAGTGAGTGAAGTGGAGTATTTTCAAGGAGAAACATAACCTAAGGGTTGGTTGGGTCAGTCGAAACAAGAGAATCAAACGTGGCCGTTGGGTTTTACTTCTCTGTCCTTCCCGTATACATGTATATACTCATATCTAGAGCCGGGGATTCCCCCGTTTTACTCCTGGCTTTAGTCAGGACCTCGACTCTCTACTGGCTTTATAGATCGGCTGCTGCACAAACTTTTATTCCGCTTGGGCCTTGCGAATTCGAAATAAGGCTCGTGATCCGCTCGGATGGAAAATTCAGAAAACAAATATGCATACCTATATATGTATTTATATCTCGGGACGTACCGTAGAAAACAGTCGAGCTATTCGAAGCGAATGAAACTAGCTTCTCTGGTCTACGGAGTTAGACGAGAAAAAATCTGTTATTATTTTGCCACTGTATTTTTCGGATTCTGCATAAAATCCTAAAACCCTCAGCCGTATCCCTTAGTTTCGTACCTTTTCATCTCTCTTCGTACGAATGCTTTTGCCGTTCTGCCGAGTTTTAAACATTTTCTTTATATTCGTGGCTTTTTTTTTTGGATGGTTGAAGGGCGCGGGGGGGAGGTGAGGTTTTTTGGACTAAATTCTTGGATGAGTAAACCACGCGTTTCTGGCTATAGGTAGTCCACTTTCTTGTAATTTTTTTTTTCACTCGGCACTCTCGTTACACCGAACGGTTCAAAGTATTCTTTGTTTTTTTTTTGTTTTTTGCCCGTAACTTTTTTTTTCGACTTTCTTCCTTTCATTTTATTCTTACCGAAGCGGGCATTCGAAGCTCCACTTCGTACCGCGGTGCATGCGTTTCCCTTACAGCTTTTCTTCTTTTTCTTTTTTTTTTTTCGATTTTTATTTGTTGCGTTGGTAACGTGAATCGTCACAAGCGGTATACCTCGTTTCGTTGTCCCTCCTCCTTCTAGGAGGCTCGTTGAACGGCAAAAATGTCCCGGAGCCACCGACTGGTATTAATTAATGCACCAGTCAAGATGAGGGTCGGCTTAAGAGCCACTAAGCAAACATCAAAGCAAAAGACCAGCGAAATGCTTAATCCTCAATGCACCTTGTGCAATTCACGAGGAAAATAAAGAATTGCAAGTGGGCTCAGCAAATTAACATACGTTCATAAAGTTCAACTCTCATTTCGATCATTAGAATATTTTTACAGTAAAACACTATATATCACTGTGCATTAACCATACGCTATTTTAACGACATAGCAGGCACTATTTTGGTCTTTCAAATTTTTCTGGTAAATTTCATTTTTAAAAAAATTTTCATTCACTACAGATTGACGGTTCAATTTTTCCTTGTTATCCCGACGCCCGAACGTATTGCCAATTTTAATATTTTCCTGAAAAAGGAGAGTGCAAAAAACATAAAACGATACTTAATGATCACCCAAAGGTCCATCGAGTGTATTAACCGATGGGGTGGTTTTTCCAACCCTCTAAATATCAATGCTATGGCCAGGAGGCTCGATAGAGGGTGAAGGCTGGCATGTGAAATCGCAGCGACCCATTGTAGTTACTGCACTTAATAGACATCGATACGCAGCTCGTTTTCACAATTTGAACAATGACGCCCGGCGCGCCTCGCGTCAACGGGCCGTTAACGTCGCGACGTCCGGCGTCGACGATAATCGCTCTTTACGGCCGTTAGCTTATAATTTTTCGCGATGACCGTTTTTTTTGCGCAAATTCGATAAAGGCCAACGATTAGGAAACTGGAGTGGGGGTATACCTATGAAATCCAATTTTCGTATAATTTTGTATTAATTAATACAGTCCTTAAAAATACATGGATAGGTCTAACCCATCAGGTTTCGCGTGACAATGAGTAAACAGACCCATCCGATATTAGGTAAAAAAAAATTTATTTTCATTGATTACCCAAAATGAAAAGTGGAAAAAATAGGGGCGGGAAGCCATATCGCAAAAAGCAAAGAATAACGTAATGGCGAATATCGTCCTCTTTAATTTACCTCTTTGCTCTCATTCTCGTAGCGGTTACTTTGGCTCCTGGCCAGTGTTGCCCAAAAGCACGTGTCTACGTATGCACTGTATGTTTTCGATATAGTGATACCACGAGCATCCAGGAACATGCACCAAGACGACTTGGGGTGGGATTGGCCGGTGGGGGGGATCCAGTGTAACAGTGTATAGAAATTGTAAGCATGGTATACATATATTTATGTATTGTGTAGGTGGTAGGCTTGCGCAACGTTAATGTCTCTCCCACCCCCATGCCCGCCCTCTCACAGCGTCCCATAACGAATTTGGACGTTGGACAGCCGAGAGCAGCGGCCGAGCACTCTCTAAGTGGGCCTATTCAGGAACGTGAAATTAGTCACCGCTCTATGTATCCGGGATGGTTATAGGGGCACATACGTGTTCCGCGTGTATTACGTAGGAGAACCGTCGGACATAGGTACAGGATGGACATGGGGGCTGGGGTAATGGCAGACGGCTATTAAAATAATTTATGCGATCTTATTGTGCGCTAAAAGCTTGGCGAGCCGTCCTGATGTTGCTGCATGGATTTAAATAGCTATATAGGTTTGTGTCTTGGTGCTGGGTCATGAAAACACGCCATTTTGTAAGGACGATATATTTAGATTATAAGAATATCCAAAGATACTTTTATCAGTTTTAAGGAGATTCGGTTTAATATTTAACGATGTTTTGAATACTTGTCTCATTTTGCAGCTCGAGTTTTGTACTAATGGACCATTCTATGACTGGATGGGGATCGTTTGGAAGCAGTTTCGGATCTTCCGAGTAAACTCTGAAGATCAGGTCAATATGGTCCAGCAGCGTGTTTCAGGCTAATTAATTCTAATTGGTGATACAGACCACTACTTTGGCTGGTCTCGAAGCGAAGGACTTTGAGAATCTATGTATAGCCCACTTCCTTATGGTTTCAGACAGTCGCGGAAGGATGGGACTTTGAACTTGAGGTCAAGTCCCGGGTCACGGTGCCCTTTGACCTGGGCGATGCTAAAATTCCTTGGACCTCATTGCTTGTATGCGGAACCTTCGGAAAATTCTTTCCGCATAGTTCACTGGACTTCCGGTTGTGTAGGCAACGGATGACACTGGAGGATTCGGATATACACGTGGTTTCAATGTCTTCACGAAGTTGAGTACGAAATCGATATCCTGGCAGGACATTAAAAGTAATCAGAGTACCCGATAACGTAGATAATGATCTTAGGTGTAGTTTCGAAAGACACTTGTCGAATTAATATGGTCTGGCTTTTCTTATCACAGGACCATGCGTCATCCATGGATATCCAAGTTGGTTCAGGAAGCAAGTGTTTTGTCGTCATTGAGGTACATGGGTATTTGCTAGTAGCAATGCAAACTCAGTGGAGTTTCCCCAAGAGGACGGCTGAGGACTGATACCGATTGTCGTTAACTACATCCTGAGACAAAGACGACAAGGTGGAAAAGATTAACTGTCGAAGGTTCAAGTGAATTCAGAGTGGAGTCCTTCTTGCATCGAGAGGCCATATTGGCTCCTTGTTTGCTGGTTCTAGTACTTGTCTAGAGGATTGTAGAGTCTTGGTATCCTGGTGCTCCTATTGGCGAGAGACTCCAGGGTCTCTTGTGATTTCGAGTTGGACCTCTCTGTCGTTCCTTGGCTAGACTAGACACTGGTGGTGCCATCTACTATGCGTATACTCTATGACAGTAGCTGGTTGCGGATTAGAGCTGCTTGGAAGATCCCGTTGATGCAACGTCAGTCACAAACGGAAGTACGTCATCCTTGGTACTTACTAGGTATCGGTAGATGTACATACCTCATGGCAGATGACGACGGATAAGGGGTTATGAAGTCAAGGAACAGGACGACGAGGATTACCAGGATACACAGTGCTCCGTGAACGTATGACGAGGCCATAGTCTAATTAATATGACAAAGCTAATCGAATTGTGGCTCATCCAGGTATATATACAGGTATTTCCCGAATCCCAAAATACCAAGGTTGCTACCAGTGATACGTGGTTGGTGTATCCATATGGATACGGATTAGGTTAGGTTTGCCACGCTATTGGCACCTGTTGCCAAATAAATGGAGATACGGCGGACAATGTGTTTGGGGGTATGATTATTAATTAATTAGACTTTTAATTGACGTGCATGGATTTTGAATAATTTTCCTTTTTTTTTTTAATGCTCCTTAGCGCACAGCTCGAGGAGGATTTTCACTGTATTTTTTAATTATATATTTTCTACGATTTTCTTTCAACCCCCCACCTCCCCCCGAATCATTTCCATTTTGCACCCTCTCTATCCAAAAGCACCAGAAACCGCGCACCAGGCAACCAGCCTCCGTCAGCAACGCCTCGAATCTCCCTGAGAGTCTGGCAGTGGTTCGAGGCGGAGCACAATAATTAGAGGACGTAATTAGTGCCAATTAACGGAGTAGTGAGGCAGTTCTACCCTCGACCCCCCTCCTCGTCCTGGCTTCTCCCAGAATCCCAGCCCCCTCACGACCATCCCTTCCTCGTCGTTCCTTCTCCAGAAAAGCATCCAGCGTCAACCCTCCAGCTTCTCTGACTCCACTGTCGAACCACATCGCTACCGGCATTCCAACCCCTTTCGGAAGGGCGCGTCATTATGAGAGACATCCCGCGGACATAAAAACGAAGCCATAAGTGGCTCCCGAGACTCAACTATAAACGTTGCCTAACTGAGTAATTGCAATTAGCGGCAGCGTCGGCCTCAATTTTAAGACAAAAATAAGATTCCTCGAATTCTTCGTTATAGCCAAACAAAAGCAAACCTCTGGTGTAACGAGAAACCCATCGTAGAATAGCAAAAGACCCTGTGCACCCGTGTATACAAACGTCCCTTATTCCCTGAAGGGGATTACATCCTATAAGAACGTAACCTACCAAACACCTACTACTGGCTTCAGAAACCGTATTGCAAATAATTGTATTTACGAGTTAGAAACCAGGAATTTATGCATAGCCGTGCATGGTAGATATCTATATAGATTAGATATCGATACCGGTCACCCTATAGAAAGGGGGCGATTCGCAGCACATATTATGGCGGTAAATCTGAAGTTGGCGTCGTCCTCCTGACGCAATAGAGTACCGTGTTCCGATCGCTTTTACTCGGTAGTATCCCAAGTGCGAATTCCACGTGGCATAATCCCCATGCAGTTATAGGTTAGCGGCGGATAGCTCTGGCGTTAAATCGGAACTATTTAGGGGCTATCAGGAGTGCGCCGGGACCCTGGTCTATACCGACGCCGACCGACGGTATGCGTCCAACTATTTCGCCACGGCGTATTTCTGCCTACCAGGATATCCTATGTCTGCCGGAGTAGTATAATTTATCGAGGCACGCCGAATATCTCGCCGGTTTATAGTTTAATAACGAAAAGGGCTTATCGCTGAGATAAGAAGATTGGACCCTGAGAGATCCCAACGCATCTCCCTATTGATAAATCTTCAAGATGGGAATTGAATTGCGGGTACCACCAGTCGTGTGCTGGTCGACACGGAGACTCATGCGGGGTCCAACAATTTTTTTTTGGCACTGGTCCATGTCTTGTGGATGCTGCAAGATCAAGGGGATAAAAAATGCTGAGTACCAGATTGGCAAGATGAGGAGTTCTGGGGGATGAGGGTAATAATCATAACAGTTTCGGAGGCGTCTCGGGCTTTGTGACAAATAATACTGTTTTAAAAGCGTCCCGACGCAACCATCCCGGCGTCACTCTGTAATGACGTCATTACAATTACAAACGCTGAGACATCGAGTCTCGGCCATGGACCTCTTTTGCAACCCCTTTCGTAACACGCTCTAACCATCTCTTTAGAGTGCCACGTAGTCGCATCCTTTAAACCAGTCCAGGCCTCACCCTCCCTCCCCCCGGTACCACCCTTCGACCACCGACACCAATCCCCCTCTCCGCTCTCGTTTCGAAACCACTGCGTCATTTCCGGCGCAACTTCGTCCACGTCCTTCCTTGAGTTTGGCCAATGGGATGCGCACTGGCGAAATTCGGAATCATTGTGTCAGATCGACTTGTGCAGGCGGGATGCTGTGGCTTCGACTGAGAATACTTTTTACCTAGTCCTTTCAGCTATCACGATATTTTTGGCTCCTCGATCGGTCAGCATCCTGAACTGGTACTCGCTTGGGTGACAATAGGGTTTTTTTTCTCGACCTTCTATGGAGGGTGGGGGGAGGAACTTGAGTAACTTTCAACTGCCGGTACTTTTGAAAACATTTAGGTTAGTTCTTTTTGTTGTTTTGAGGATTCTGGACCACTTCTAGACAGTCGTCTTGTATTGTTCAGATAGAATTGTTTGGAAAAAAAAACGGCGGAAACAGATTTGATATTTTGGAAATTTTATACCTTCCAGACCGCGTCTTATAATGCAGGGAGTTATCGGTGGTAATTAATTGACAATTGAAGTAATATTAAATGACTTAGGGAATGATTCAAAAAGGCAGAATTTTTGTACCGAAATTCATTTTTATTATTAAATGCAAAATATATATTTCGTATGTTATCATTGTTACGTATCATTTGTTTGAGTAGGCATGCATTTGATTTATTAATTGTTATTAATCGTGTATGAATCGAGACAGGATTTTGAGTCTGCGTAACAAGCCTCGTTACGTTTGACTTCATCGTGATACATTTTGAAAACATGTTTGTCAGTGAAATACGTCACAGAGAGATTGCGAAAGAAATGGGTAGTCATTATTCAAGACCGGTTTGTATTCAAAGGATGCATTTTAATTGCGAAATACGAGGATTCCAGAATAACGTTGAGAAACACAAAATCCCGTTTGAAGTTGACTCCGACTTGGCTCTTAATTGCTAATTAAATTTTAAGCAGTGATTTCAGTTTCTCGAGTCATGGAGATAACTGATGTAAAATAAATTTTCGTTTTACTTCAATACAAAAGTAAATGCAGTTCGAGTAAGTTTTCAAGTGTATTCGACGTTAAACAATTGCACGACTTATAAAATCCTACATACAAAGGATTCAATTCAATTTTCCATAATAATTTATATTAATTCCATAGTTTTTAAATAAAAACGTCATTTAACGCGTTGACTATTTCCTGCGTATAAAAATGGATGGCATTAAACGTTTATATAAATTTCTTACATAAGTTCCTCCTATTCGACCGCAGAAAGCCCAGCCTTCCTTCCACTGCCACCATAACTCATTAAGCCCACGTTGAAATATGGCAGAATAAAATTTCCAAAATGCACCAACGTATACGTACAAATTGCATTGAAAATCACTAAAGATCCACAGTGCACGACGTAACCCGAAACATAAAAACCGCAAAAGCTCATAGAAATCCAGAAGAGATAAACGAACGTCCGTATTCGCAAATTAATAAAATAAACGAAGCGAATCTCTACTAATACCCAGACGCAATGCTCGCCAGCCCTTCGTTTGGTTCGCCAGTCTGAAAACTCGAAATTTTAACAGAGCACAAAATTCAAGTACTTTCCATGCTTCTAGGATTCCCAGCGACGCTCGAGATACTTTAGCGGACGTAGCGTGTACACGCGATAAGACACATTAGACGGTGGCGGCGGAGGGGAGGGTCGAGAGGTGTGTTAAAAAAAGCGAGAGAGACAGAAGGAAGTCAGAAACAGCAAAACGAAACGAAAAAAGTGGGGAGGTCGTTTACCGACATCTTGGAAATAATTGCGACAAGTGAAAAAGAGCTCTGGTGATTAAAACCGTTTTCGCGGCTAGAATGTACACGGTGAGCGGGAGCGAGAGAGACAGACGTATGGGCATAGAGGAAGGAGCGAGGAGGAGAAGAGATGGGGACAGATAAAGAGAGAGAAGAAGAGTGGGGATGCCTACAAAAATAGAGCGTGAGGGAGGGTTAGGGGGGGGAGTCTAGTGTGTGTATACAGAGTAGTTCCACGTTCCACGGGAGGGCTGGTGAGTGTTCCTTGACAGAGGGTTCCGGTTAAGGCACCCCAAAGGGGGATGGAGATTGAGCCGCGACGCAAAGCTGGGCAGGGGGTGGAATTTTTTTGCACCCTGTGCCCTCCCCTCACTTCCCCCTCCTTTCACTCCCTTTCTGGTACCTGGCTTTATACGCGTACTTGCTTACGTAGTAGTGGCAGCAAAGTATACACTGATGTTGTTATGCAATACGTGTGTGTAAATGTACGTAGGGGGGCTGGTGGGTGGGAGGGACGAGGGGGGTTGGACGGGCGCATGACAATTTAGACATCATTAAATAGAAACAGTGAGCGCGCGGAAAAATAGCCGAGATTTAAATTGCGTCCACGAATTCTAAGGGGAATGTTCTTGCGGCGAGGCCGTGACGCCGACGACGCCCGGCGTCGTTGTTCGCACATGCCATTTGCCCCAGCACCCAGTCATTAATTTTGAGCTTTTTCGTTTCTTAAATATCTCAAAACGACTCGCCGCCTTCGTATCCTTTAGTTACTTTAATTTGACCCAGCGACGGTGCTGCCACCCTTTTGTTGAGTTATGAACTTTTATAATTTTTTTAATTTATTTAATAAAAATAAGCGCCTTGGTATTTTTTTACTCCTGATTATTGATTGAGGAGAGACTCTTGTACTTCAAAATTTTTTTTGGAATTTTTACAAATTTTGATGTTCAGTCGGTATCAGACGTGATGCGGAGCTTCGGGTAATTGTATGTCTTATTTATTGACTTTTTTTTATTAATTAATTATTATTTAGTAATCATCACTAGACAATTAATGATCTTGGTACGGTATATATATAATTAATTCATTGAAAACAGGGGGTTCCTATCGTTCCATGTTCCTATCGTACACAAATATGTACCTGTTACCATTATACACGCGTCATAGGTGGAAAAAGAGGTGGCAAAGGGATGATTAACAGGGATGAGTTTTTCGCTTATGAAAGACGTGAACCAGCCCTTGTAGGTCCGTTAATGGAGATCGTTTGCAACTGTTTAATTTGACTCGCTAGGCTCCCGTGCACACCTACTAGCCTCCCCTTTCCTTTTATCTACCCCCCTTACCCCTCCCCAGCCAACATCGGGACACCACCCTCCTGCGCTCCACAATCGTGACGCTAACAAGTACAACTCATTATAAGTTGACGTAACTACGGACTGTCCCCAATTAAGCAAGATCGCAAGATATCTCCGATATTATTTCGTTCCTCCTCGCATATCTATAGGGTGGTCAAATTTAATGGGACAAAGTATGAAGATTTGATAATACCAAAACATATTATTAGGTCGTATCGATAGGATACGAGTAACGTGAATGTCTCAGAATTAACATATTTTCGGGCGCGTTTCCAAAAATCTAAATTAATAAGGGTAAATTTTATGGTACAGTCTCCTTGCTCCGAATCACGTACGAAATTTGTATATTGGTGTATTTAAAAAAAGTTTTTCAAAATAATCCAAAAAATTGAGAATCAACCCTCAACCTGTTTATTTTGAAAATTTACGAATACAACGTACACATTGGACACGTCGTGTGTAATCGTATGTTTTCCGTATATACAGGTAATTGGTTTGCATAGTGACGTATCTTCGTTTTGACTGATCTGCACAATGCATAATTAAGGGATGCTGCCATCCCTTTAATTTCACAGTCGTGTTTGCGTTTTCACGTGGTCGTCCCGAACACGTCGATCTTGGGACCTTTGACTGCCGAATGGCCAACGGAATTAGTCACTATCATCCCTTTGAGCTATCGTCGGAAGCCGATCGTCCAGGGTTCCGACACGGAGGGGGTGGATGTTGTTGCTAATTCAATGAAAGGCAAAGGAACTTACTACCCTTAATTATTCACTGTATAGATTTTGATCGATGAGCTCACGCTTGACCCACCCTCTGTTTTAGGTCTACAGAGACCACGGCTGGTATGACCATATCCGTCCATTCGAAGGGGTTAAGAAAACACGAGGATCCGTTGACCGACCTCGTAGAAGAGAGAAACTATTTTCATTGTCTCTAAGGGTGAAAAGTTTTCAACTGTATTGTGCATCACGTGTGACGTACATCCGGTGCCAAAGAGCCAAGGCATGTTCCTATAAATTAGCTAGTACCTGGTGCAAGACGTGGCTCACCCCTCGACACGCCGGATATCCTATTCCGAGGGTTGCGGCTGCGGAAAGGGCGAAAACGTCGAATGTGTCGATACTGGTCAGTGTCCTGGAATTAAACAAACCGCCCGAAGGAATAGAAAATTTTCCGAGCAGAACGGTTCACCCTTGTACTCTTGGCTGGCTTAGGAGGAGCTTTGCCATTTGCCGGGGGACGAAAGGAGGGAAAATTTACAAGGGTAGTTTCGTCCGCTCTAGTCTTTCCTGGCCCTCATAGAAGAGATAGGAGCGTAACCAGCCGGCTCTGATCATAGTTTTAGCCCGGCTCGTTTCCCCATTATGCTGGCAGCTACCCTTATACAGCTACTGGCGAGCTCTCTCCACTTAGGTTCAACGATATTAATTAAAACGCGTATCAATAATTGAATCTAAATTGAATTACATTTTAATCTGTTTAAACAATCTTTTTATCCCCCGTGACTCTATTACCCGACCGAGCCCAGTGCCGTAGCTAGTCAAGCTTTGTGTCTTTTGGCTATAGCCTTCTTTTTGTCAACGCTTTTGCTATTCTTTCGAAAGTCTAGCTATAAGCTTGCTTGATTGATCTTTGTCAATTTATCGCTTTTTACGGGTATGACTATGTGTTCGACACTTGAATCGGGGTTGGATTTCGGGGGACTACTTCGTAGCGTGAAATATAAGGGTTGTAAGTTTGTATACATATACAATACTGTTAGAATGAAGTATTCGACAGGTGTGGTTCAAGTCCTCTGCATGAAGTTGGTAATTGACAGAGAATGATAAATGCATAAATTTGAAATAGGTATTATGAAAAGATTTTTAAATTTTGATTTTTTTAAATTACTATTTTCTTACCCAATTCTCCCTGTCGTCGACTTACGTCTTTCCTATGATAAGGAATCCGTATATCTGTATCGGAAAGTTTTAATCTGACAGAATTATGATGTAACGTATTATATTTTCATGGTAATCTCAATCCAATTGGCGAACTTTGATCTTACTTTCGAGATTTTTCTCATTTTAATGAAGTTTGATTTTCATTGCTTACTTTTGCTTCGCGAATATCATTGTATTTCCAAGATTCGTTATTATTTTGGACACCCTGTATGGAGAGAAGGATGGAACGATGGTGCTTCAAGAATTAGAAAAACGATGAAAAGAGAGAAAAAAGTCGGCAGAAATATCTATAGAAAAGCGTATATAACCGGGAGAGCGAGAACTAATGAAATATGGGAAAGCTTTTAGCTTTTAACAAATATCTGATCTGCTCAGCGAGAAGTTGTAGTTACGTTGCTATACGTATACCTAACTAATTGATGCATCGCGTTGTTAATCATGACGAACAATAAATAGATTTAATTAAAAAAGCTCAATAACTATATAAGTAGTATTCGCATTGCGCCTGATATGTATACAGTCATAAAAAGTCACATACGTATAAGCATACAAAATTTGTGTCGTTGAATACTAAAAGTAATTCTGTTGAAAAACTTACAAAAATTATTAACTACAAAAATCCCCGAAAAAGTCGTATCCATTTATGGGGTTAAAAATGTAAATGTAAACGTGTTCCAGGTTTAATAGTTTTCCGTTTAAGGGAAGTTCATAGTTGTTGTTCGGTGTGCTAATATACATGCTAAATTCGAATTTGCTTGTGTACACCCCTACGCTGGAAGGGGTCAAGGGTCGGCGCTGGACCAACTGATAGACGCATCCCTATACAGCAGCTGATACACTGAACAACCAAAGGGGTAGTAAATTTGTGAATAACCATAAATTCCATGCCAATCAGCATATAAGACTAACTCAAAATAATTTTTGCCTTTCTTTTTCTTTAAATGAAAAATCTTAATAAAACTTTATTTCAGCATGTTATTTATGAAAAAACTAAAAAAAAATGCATTCCAGTAGTTTTATCGCCTGCATCTAAAATTCTGCTACTTATTTCATACAGATTCCCAATCGAGCCAAAACTGTCTCCCTCAGTCCAACTTGAAGGTTGGGACGTTGATGGCTGTGCCAGGGGTTGATGGGTCGACTTAAGTATTCCTAAGTAAACCATCTGGAGGAAGAGACTCCGACCAGGAAAGCTTCGCCATAGGATCCCAACTCACTTTCCCGACATCAAGTGCATTATCGTGTTCGGAAGTTGGATCGTGGAACTACCCTTAGTTCCCAGTCACCATTTCAGCGCCCTTGGAGCTACGCACCTGGCCGTTTGACAATGATAACTGAAGGTGGCGACAAAGAGGGGATATTTCCGTGGATGAGCACCACGTACGATCCAGGGCTTATCCGACTTACGTAGTGATCAGACCGTGTGTCTTTGATGCATAAATATGTACCGATGGCGGGGATGAGCTATATATAGAGCTATAGGTACGTAGAGGGGCGTTATCGTTCAAAAATTGATTCGCCGATAAGGGATGGAGTTTCTATGAGTCACAAGACTCCTTTACGAAGACGACAGGGCAGTGGGGAAGGGTCGTGAGGGAATAAGGTTATGGGGTGCAAGGGTGGTTGTGGTCGCGTGTCGATAAGTGGAGCCGGCCAGGTACCATACTTATCGGCACTCAATTATTTATCAGCGTTTCATCGTCCCCCGGGTGCCACGGCGTGTACTCATGTGCTACGTCCCTGGCCACTATATCAGGACGCACTTACCAACACTGTTTCATCCCTTGGGTGTCCCATGGTTCCTGTTCGTGTTACGGTTACCATTCCCACCCCTATTCCGAATCCCTTACTCATACCTTACTCAAGATTATGCGCATGTCCAAGGGTTAATAAAAAAGCAATTATCTAAATTACACAGAAGGTTATCGACTGTCAGGATAAATTTGATTGTTTCTTTATTTTAGGAATTTTTTTATTTTATTTTTTTGACACAGCTATATATGTATATTGGCGAATTAAGTATATTGTATGTGGAATATGAAATTTATAATAAATATATTTTTGTGGATTTTTATCTAAAAGTTTTTGGCTCTTTTTCTAGGGGACGAAGAACCGGAAGTCTCAGTCTTGTACGGTGGATATAAACTAAGGCAAGCGTAAAGGAAGGGCAGATATAGGCTGGTTCGGGTTAACGTTATTACGATAATATATCCAACCGCAGAATCCTGCCTACTTTTAATTCCGTAGTTCTGCGAGCGTATAAATTTTCGGGTTCTCGCGTTAAACGGAGGCGAGGAAATAGCGAGAGAGAGAGAGAGAGAGAGATAAGGGAGTCGATGCGCGAGAGAAAGAGAGAGGTAGAATTTTTCGAGGGAAACACGTGGCCGTAGGTGGGCCCGCGAAAAAACTTTGTCATTGGATTTATATCTGCACCGGAGACTTTTTTCCGGTTGCCTAACCTCAGGAGAATTTAATGTAAATACCATTGCTTCGTACTTTTATAGTGTTTTGGATAGATGCTGAATATATTTTTTGTACCCTTATTTTTGCCGCATCCCAACGCACCCCCGGGACGCGTGTTGTATAAGAAATATTTTGATATGCCAAATTAATGTTTATTTAATTTTAACGTTTGCGTACATTGTAGTCCAATTAACTCTGTGTTAATTATTAATTAGTATGGGATAAGCATGGCGCGTGGACCCTCTTGGAAATCGTGAATCTTGATCTGTCCTATCTCGTTAGGGGTGTAAATTCCGTTCCACCCCCATTTCTCTCGCGTATCGGCGGGGTTTGTTCTCTGATTCGTGTGTGAGTCCCTAGTTAAGAGTTGCAAGTCGGGGCTAAGGTAAGGAACGGACGGATGGTGGCTGTGGGGGCCAATTAGGGGCTGCTAACCCCTCGACACCCCCAGAGCAAGCTCCGACCACCCCGCGGACCCGCAGTGTAGATTGGATTGGTTTAGATTGGAGAGCAAAGGCGTCGTCATTCGGGGAACCGTAAAAATTTCTTCGAAATTCCATTCTTTGGGACATTCCTTATAATAAGACAGTGATATAAATTCAAAAAGTCACCGTTATAACAAAAAATTTGAATATCAGTCTGGTAATTATTATCCAACCATATTCTATGTTACAACGATAAAATGTGATATCTGGTTTAAAAAATAATTTTTTACCCAATTTAATAATCTGCAAAATATTTTCGATTTTTACTTTACTACGTCACAGGGAAAAATGGAATTTTCATATGGAGTTTCTAGCAAGATCTTAGGAATCCAGGAAGAATACGCCAATGCAGCCCCCATCAGGCGGGCGGCTCGTTAGTGACGGATTAGTGATGTACGTGTGCCTCCACCCCAGACTCACCCTCTGTGTACTCAGACCCCAGATCCCAACCCCAACCTGCCACACGTCATGAGACAGAAGAAAGAAGAAAGTGCAAGAATTTACTGGCGGATTCGA
This sequence comes from Cephus rjabovi, assembly GCA_030264185.1. Lineage (NCBI taxonomy): Eukaryota > Metazoa > Arthropoda > Insecta > Hymenoptera > Cephidae > Cephus > Cephus rjabovi. The sequence continues at coordinate 870,095 of JASCRG010000508.1, read as the reverse complement.
AACGAACCATGGTTACGCTGGTTTGGTTATTAAATAACAATAATGGCCGTAGACAGAGGAGAAAGAAGGGGAAGAAAAATTGCGGGGAAAAAAAGTATGAGAATTCAATTTTTGAATATCAGCCGGTATTTCGTACGATATTAAATAAATGACAAACCATCTTCTCTGGCACTGATGAGCATTAAGAGCCTAGAATGGATTTATGGTGGCAATTTCCTATGGGTTGTGGTCCATATCTGAACGCAGCAGATTCCCTGGCAAAATCCATGAGTGGCGTTAATCCTCGGTTCTCGTGATTTTATTAAAACATACCGACCCACCGTCTCTTTCCTAACCCAGGCGTAGGGATGATTATTACCCAAAAACTGGACAATGACAGATATTTTATTTTTCGAGATCAACGCTGCGTTCTATGCGTTGGATTTTATTGATCGAACTGACCGGGTGCCCCGATAAAAAAATTCCCACCTAGAATAATTCCTACGTATTCGTTCTGTCGATGGATGAAATTTGGATGAAAGATTGCCAAAAAAATATATAGAGATGCAAAAAAAACTAACGGAATAACACATCGTGAGAGACGTACGCTGCGTCAGGAAAACCGGAAAACGATCTTTGAAGTAGCACCCCTTCGTAATTTCCTCTGGTGATGCGTTTTATTGAGTTCGACAAGGTTTGGGGCACGGGCTAACACAATATCGTTCATTCTCACCCCTATAGATGGGGGTTCGCCGTACACAGCCGGGCCGAATTCTCCGGGGGTTAAACTCAACCCCGTATACGGAGAGACTACCCGTGTCCAGGTTTGCGATCGATTCCCACCAATTATTAGTTGCCTAACTGGTCCCGATTGGAAGAATAGGTTTGATAGAATTGTGGCTCTATGGGAAATTAACCCCCCGGTATTGAGCTTCGGTTATCCGGCCCTGCTCTATTCTTGTTACTATATCCTCCCTTGTTCCAAGCATTCGTCCGCCACTCTCCACTGTTCCCGTGTCGTCGAACCCGGCGTCACGTTTTCCGCAGTCAGGACATTTTTGTTCTCTTGCCGTTTGCCGACGGGGACTACCCTCTGCTACACGAACGGACAATGGCCGCGTTCCATTTCAAAAGTACACTATCGGCGTTCGTCAATGACGAAGCAAAGTAAAAAAAAAAAAAAGGGAAAAATTGATTTTTACTAGAGACCTCCAATGCTACTGTCGAAATATTCAAAATACCTGGAACACGTGTCGGATCGACGTTCCACGACAGGGAATAATGGATTACCCGAAGTTTATACAGCTGATATGAAATCTGAATAAAATGAACGGTGGAATTGAGACTGTAGGACACGACGGCTGACTAGTACGATGGCCATGGGCAGAAGGTAGAAAAGGTAGAGAAGGGAGGACCTACAGGGCTGTATTAAGGGGGTGCAACGTCGAGGAGGAGAGGGTGGTTAGAGCTTTGCTCAGACAGGCCCTAATGAGAACTCACTCTCCCCCTGAGGGCTACCGATAACGAACCCCCCAAACCTCCCGTAACCACCCTCACACCAATCACACGCAAATTATTACCATCGACCACCCTTCTGCGACCCTTGTTATATAAGGGGTGTAACGAAATTCGATTATAATGAGAACACGCTTTTGTACTAAGGAGTCAAGCTGGTGAAAGTGACTGATGCAATTTTATGAGGCTTTTCGATTTTACAAATACAAAGTACATACCGAATTATTGTACTGCTGTCTCTCTTAAAAGTAAAATTCTTAAGTGAATAATAATCGAGGATATAATTTTGATCACCCTTATCAAAAAAAAAAAAAATTCAACGCTGGATAAATTTTTCAAATGATTACACTCGTTTCAGAATTTAATATATTTCTTGAAATAACAAAAAAAAAATATGAGAAAAACAACCAGTAGAGGCATAGGGGAAGAAAAGGGGTGGAAAAGTAGAAGTAGACGACGAAAAAGTCGTCCAGCCGAGGGCTGGTGTGCTCAAGGGTAACCCTTGAAGAATTAGCATGTGGGTAACAAGAGTTGAGGGAGGTTTCCCTGTACCAACTAAGAGGGGTGCCAGAGTCCTCGCGGGGTGGAGAAATGGGGGAGGGTAGACCGGGAGGACTAGAACGAGGGTGGCCAAGGGTCCTGGCCGGAAGAGCGGTATAATCACTCCCTCACGGAATTTCTCTCTTCATCCCCCTCTCAGCCTCACCCTTCAAAATCCTTCCATCTGTCCCGAGCATTTTGATCCTCCATTCACCCCCCGCTTCCCAAATAGAAGTCCCGGGCCACGCGCACCTACGTTTCACTTCTCCTGTTTTACCCCTATATTCCCCATGATTGTGCCCCACCCTAGGTCCGCCATTGACTTCATCATTTCCATACTCCTCACCCTCTGTCACTTTCTTATCCTCTTCACCTCCCACCGCTTCCCCTTAGCCCGTTCTCAGTTTCATCTGGTATATAGGGTGTCAAAGAACCATGCTCGTGTTCCGTTACTTGATAATTACACCCTTAATTCCTACCCCCTGGATCATCCAACGGAAATCTGACAAGGACCCACACGTGGTACATATATGTGCTTACGGAAGTACCTGCTGCACAAATAGCCAGTACCATCTATATGGTTCCTGGGATTCATTGTGGAGAGACCTTTAGCTCTATCAGCGATTTCATTGCTCCCTAGGAAAACATCAAACGTGAGTTCCTTCCTATTTGGGTGGTCCTCGGTTCTTCGTAAGGGCTGTTATATACGTATAGGGTATATTCTCGAGGGGTAGTTAGACGGGCGAGAGAGGAGTCGGAACCGAAGGGGGTTTAACAGCGCGAAGTAACGACGAAGAGAGTCCCCATTATCGTTCAATAAGCCGGCCATTAGCTCTTAATACGAAGGAGGATCGGAGAAAGACGGGTTCTGAACGCCGGTCACGCGCCAGCGGGGTTGAAAACTACCCCCGTCGACTAGGAGGGAATTTACTTTGCCGACGGTGCCGGGTAACACAATCAAACCCTCGTGCGGGACCCGAAGTCAGGAGATGGATCGGTGGTTGCGGCGATGACGTTGCCATTTGCTAATATTGGTGATAGGGTTGGTATTGCTTATTATTATAACTATAATAATTTTTCGCATTCTCTGTAACGTGGATTTTTTTTAATATTTCCAAATAATTGTCACGTTCCAATTTTTTTATTAAATAATTTTTTGTACGTTGCATCAGCGACGTCTCGTACGGATTTAAAAAATATTTTTTTCATCTATACCAATCGACGAACCACAGGTGATTGGTAGTCGTCGAAATTTCTTTGATATCTAATAAAAAAACCGAAGAATCTCAAAGCATCTATATTTAGAACCTAAATCAGTGCGGAGAAAGGAGCCGGTACCCAATAGGCAAATCCTTAACGTATGTTCAGACAAGGGTAGTTTCTAGGTAAAGTGAACCTGTAGGTGGTTTCATGTTCTTTGATTTGGCATTTAACTCTGTTTTTCAGAGCGGCCGAGCACCCTGAAATCACTGGCTAACGAGCTCGGCCTAATTGCTGGAAAATTTTCTTTGGACTTCCCGGAATCCGGAATCGTTTCGGGAGTGTGAGAAGGAGGAGTATGGGCTTGACTGGTGGCGAGGAGAGGAGACGAGGGAAGAGAAGCGATGTAGTACTTGAGTAAGAGAAGAACGAGAACGAGTGAGTCTGCTGGTGCTGACGTTGGTGCTGGTAGCACCGGTGCTCGTGTTCCAGTCGGATAGGGGTATTCTGGTTGGATGGGCGGGTGGGCGCCGTTGAACCAGGTTGGAATGTAGGGGTGTAGTAGGTAGATGAGGTTGGCGCAGGGCGGCCCTCTAATCCGCGCTAACAGCAGACAAATTAAAAGCATTCTCACCCACAAAGGCGCTTTCATCCCACCTCCTTTCATCCGACCATCCCCCCATCTCTCTATGTCCCTATTACACCCTCTCTATCCAGCATCACCTTCCACGTACCCGTCGTACCTAATGGGGGGGTGGCTATGACGACCACCGTTCGCCACTCTTACTCCGTCCTCTGTACCGTTGTACAAACGCTGTCCGGTAATACCACTAGGCTAACAAGGCTAATGTTCATTAAATCGCGTGGTAGTCTGCCGCGAGCACGGAGTCTGCAGAGACCAGTCAAAGACCAGTGTTATAGGAATGAAGGTCCTTGAGAAGGAGACGAGAGGGTACCTAGAAGAGGACTGGTCCAGAGTGGTACCGGCCAGGGTGGTGGGTGGTGGTTGTAGGAGGACGGTGTTAAAGGTGTGAAGAGGAGCAAGCAGATATAACTGAAAGAACGCATAAAGGGACGCATTATTATATTATACCAGTTCGTTAGCCAGACAGTAATTATCCTGACGTTCTCCAGGTAGCCGGCGCTGGTCTCATCCTTGTGGCCGCTGAAGGCCAAAAGGATCCCAGGACTGCCTTTGGTATGTTATACGTGGGACATGAATATGGATACCAGCTACGTGAGTACTCTGTGAATTATTTAGTTTTTGAATTTCGTGAGATTTCCAAAAAAAAAAATTAAACCGGATGTACCCATATTTTCTATATCGCTCCTGGGCTTTCGTGCACGTTACTCATATTTGTACGAAGGATTGGCTCGAAGAGAATTTCCAGCGGATGCTTCGACTGGAGGTAACTTCGAAGCAGGGGTTAAGGGTGGCTGTTCGACGATGGCTGCGTAGCTCACCGAGAGGAACACGACCCCCTGCGCCTACGCCTTTGCCCGATGTTCAACGGTAAACCCATCCGACCACCCCCTTCGGATTCGTATCCCGTAGGATAACGATGTCCAGTGCCTGCTTGGTTGCCTGTTACCCTCCGTCCGACCACCTTGCCACCCCTCCGCTCCTCTCGCCCTCGCACAACCCCCGAGTCCTGTTATCCCGAGCTGCTCCAGTCGAGGGTATTTTTCAAACAATGTCCACCGTTATAATTTGCCAGCATGGCTGCCCCGCATAACTGATACAAGTGGATATCCCGCTCGGAAGCAGAGGGTAGTAAGAATACTCGCAGAGAAGGGTTGTTTTCATGTATTCATAGGATTCACGTAGCAGGGCGATATCGTTCTGCCCTCTTTCTCGGGCAAATTGATACCCGGTTACTTTATACGGCACGTATCAATTTATACAATTTCTAATTCGCCAAATGCAAATTTTATCATCCACCTTCTCGAATCGGCTTTCGAAAGATCAAAAAGTCACGGAACGCGAGGGGTCAGTTCGTACGCGAGGGAACTGCCCTTATTCCACGCAGCCTCGCAATTTCTTGCCAATTTGAAGACTAGCCGCTCCAGTGAACGGACTACAGTACCATATACGTATTTGCATTATATTTCGCATACCTATATCAGCCCCGTTTACATTTATGTATTAGGAATACGATACATTCGGGCGGGCTTTCTTACCCTTATTCGAATACCTAGTGAAATCCTTACTCGAAGCCAATTGACCATGTAACTGGTGCACTCGAGACGAACCAGTTTTCTGACTTTTTGAAATATTGACCACATCTCCATAAAGCCCAATTGGCTTATAACGCGACAGTAAGAACCAGGCATAAAGAAATAGCTAAAAGGGGCAGTCGAGGAAAATGTTTTTATTTTCTGTTATTCTTTTTCTGTAGCTAATACTTGACGTTACCATATTACTTATTGCTTAAGGCTAGTCCACGAGCTTTACTAGACTTACTGGTAATTCTTAATCAGTCCATGGGAAACTTTTACTGGGTTAGACTTTGACTAGCAGCTGTATTCATGTTGTACGTGAGTTAAATAATCCTATGCCAAAAGGCTGATAATGAACCAGGCTAGTTTGTGCTTTATATATGTATCGATGGAACCCTGGGCTGGTTCTACCTTCGAACGGGCGGAACGGCGAAATGGGCCAGGGACACGAAAGCCAGTACTACAGGATGGCTATTAGGCGCACGCCACTCAGCAATACGAAAAACATTAGGAGCGTGAAAAATAAATCTGAATCATAACTAAGGAGCGCGATCTTGCTGGTTCCTTGGTAGCTCGTTGCTGATCCTGGAAAGATAATGACGGCAGCCACGGTGCTGGGTTTTCCTGTCGGATTGAGATTTTCGAGGAGATATTAAATTGATATTAATGAATAAGAACATGGTTGGGTTGGTACCACGCGAGGAGAAAGTTAGGAATGTTACTGCACGTAATTCTCATGGTTTTTGGGCTGTTTTAGGTAATGTCCCAGAAGGTTCTTTAATTTTTTTATTTTTTTTTTTTTGAAATTCGACAGACAAAAATATATATATATAATGTATGTATAATAAAGTCTGTATTGATCACTTATTGGTACAATACTAATAAACTGATAACTCGTAATAAATATTTATAGGGTATACCTATACGAAATTACTGAATATATGAGAAAAGAAGGTTAGGTTCTCAAGGGGAACAAAAAATAAAAAAAAAACAGCTCTTATTTAATCAATCGACTATACAAACAAGTCCTGCGATAAGTTAATCGATTAAGTAAACATACCCGTCGTCTATTGGCTGACTTCTGGAATTACCCATGAGCATTATGCAATCCAAGATTAAGGGTATACAACAATATGAAAAATATGAAAAAGGTATAGTATAAAAGTAAGAAAAATGTAAAATGAACAGATAGTACAGCGTCAATATATTACAAAAAAAAATGTTATAAACATATAGACCAATTTTTGACAGGGTGGGAGGGACAAGCTGTCCAGCTGAATAGTCCCATGAAAAATGGGAGATCCTTAAGTTATTAATGAATTTAACCTAATAGATCATTTATCACCAAAAGCACCCTTGGCAGTAAACCAGATAGAGGGGTAGCAGACAGTTGTTTCTGTACTACAGTGCGTACGACTTTTTTTCTCGTAATTTCCTTCCTGAATATTTCAATGAAAATATAGAGGACATCAATGGCGATTGTCCGATATCAGCGTTCGCCCAGCTCTCTGAAACGGTGGTTCCAGTAGGCAGGACAGGGCTGTGTCTAAGGGTGCTATTGGTGGGGTGCGTAGCGAACGGGACACAGTTAGCGATCGTATATATAATATATACATATATGTATATATACTATATACAGATATGTACGACTACGTCAGATAGCCTATATAGCGAGGACCAATAGTCGAGCTAACGTGCAACACGTAAGCGTGGGAATTCTCCGTGTGTTTGCGCATTAGCAGATCCATCCGAGTGAGGATAATGATACGATGCTTTGCTTTGCCATCGTCTGACAGCCAAATTACACGTGTGCCAAGCGCCATCTATAATATCGACTCGGTTCTGTTGCGTATTAAAGACATTAAGAGAGGCCCATCCCCATGAAATTTGGTGACCGCCATTGAAGCATGCAAGCTTAAATTTTGAAATTGAGATTTTTGGTGAGATATATTTCTTTTTTTCACTTCGTCGATATTCAATTTTTGGATACCGTATATGTTAAGAATTTTAGGTTAGGTCAGGCTAGGAATTATTATATGACGTAGAGGTTGCGTCTATGGGGAGTTTAAGGAGCAAGTCGAAAAATGGGAGTGATCAAATAGTCGTTACCGGGACATAGAGCTATCTACTTGTTTGGGCATCCCTTGGGGGGCTAGCTAAGGGGTTGTTAGCTGACCGTGTAACAGGCCTCTGCGGGACCACCCTTGAGCTTCACCCCATACCGTCTGACTAACCACCTCAGACTCCTCGGCCACGGCTCTCCCAACGTTTAGCGAAGTCCCATGCAGCGTTAACCAACGACCAAGCAAATATTTTACTACTATTAGCGTTATTTTGGTGGTAACTCGCGTTTATAACTGTTACGTCACTGGATAACTTATTCAGTCTCTATTTACGAAAAAGAAAAATAGACACGTGCTCTACGTGACGCCGAAGACTGAACTGTCAAAATAATTCAAGACATTAGGTGTACCTATGATTCAAAATTTCGTAGTAATTTCTTGCCAAAAATCGGTCTAATAAAAAAAAATATTGCCAATGAAAAAAAAAATTGTATTAAAATAAAGATTTTTAAAAATTCAAATATTGAGCTTTTGTCACGCTAAAGAAACAAGGTTAGAAGGATACAAAAGTGGTTCGCAGATAATTTTGAAAATTTTTCATCAGGCAGGGTGTGGTTTTGATTTTAAGTAGGGGGATCCGAATGGCGAAGGGTGCAATGACTTTTTCGTTTGGTAGGACCGCGAGGTAGAATAGGGATGGATGGGGTGGTTGCTCGGGTAGGCAGAAGTGTAAGGGCCTTGATCTTGCTTCGTTATCTTCTTCCCAGGGGCGTATACATCGCTAACTGGTTATATTTGCGTAGATGTAATGGGGCAAGTCGGGCGACCAGAGGGTGGCGCACGGGGGCGTCCGGGGCTCGGCGAAGGTATTGGGGCTACAAAATTAGTTCAATAAAGGAACACCCACGCCCTCTGTGGCGCTCTCTGCCTAACGATACATACAAGGTAACCGTCGCAGTTTTCACTCTGCAAGCTATGCCGCCATCTCTAAGCATTTTGTCTATACTACGTATGTACGTGCACGCGGTTGGGGCACCTACAACCTACGTACCTGTATTTCGCACGTTGCATCTATTTCCGCACACCCTATTATCTAGTCCCACCCTATACGCTAAACACACGTGGCTTGCTACCTATGGATTGAAGAACCCTGTGCATACGAAGATATCATACACCTTAGGAAATAACAAAACTATTTTGCAACACAACGCTAACGATATCAGCCCCTTATAAATACGGCCCTGTTCCATATTCTTCTTAAAAAAGTATCGTATCCTTTTAAGCAAATATGCATACGTGATAGTTTTTAATATTTTTTCATAAATTTATATACATATGTTTTTTTTAAAGCGCGCCACTATTCGCTAGGATCTTTATACTGGGATAACGATACGCCGCCGGAGTTCGATAACGTTGCGTCGGGTTCTTATGTTTGCAGTTGGATTAATTAGTCAGTCTTACTCAGAGATTTACCGATATCAATTAGCGTTTCTATGACCTAAACATCTGGAGGGTTCAGGAAGTCGGAATAGAGAATACATTTGGGAGGACCTTCCCTGTTCTCTCTGAAATTTGTCCTACCGGCAGCCTTGGTACAGTTGGTACTTCGTGGTGAATGTATTACTGTATCTACTCGGGCAGTACCAGTTGGTTAATTAATTTCAACTATTTACTCTACTGATTTAAACATAATATTTAGCTGAGAATTTTTCACCTGGAATTTCTCCTTGTCGCACATACAGCGTCTGCCGTCATTAACCCTAAACTCCGGTTTAACCGGATTGAACTCTGGTCCACTGGAGTTATCGCCAAGCAACTTTTCTTAGTGAACAGATATATATATACATACATCTAGATTTACTTACCAGGTCGAAATTAAAAGGGTGGGTCCCTAGACTGAAAAAAAAATTAACGATTACAAAGTTGATAATTGATATAGCAAACAAATTTTTATAATTTTTTATGGATTTTCCGTCTTGATTTTTGGAATTACCGTAGGTCAAAAAAGTATCGCTGTTCGTTCACTTTGAGCAGCATCAGTATGGTCCATGGAGCTTCTTGCTCGTATCTTCTCGATCAGACAGGAAGGAGACCCACTACGCTATCTAAGGAGTTTGTTATCTCGGGATCAGCTTCATTGGCAAGGGAGCAGTAAAGAATCCAGCTAATGAACTGGCTAAGCCATTCTCAAGAATGATGGCCAAAGTCAGTAATGACGGTTACGACTGGTTCTAAAGTCTCTAACCACGTGCTGACATCTACGCAACAGCGATAGGAACTACAGCAGAAATAGAAACTACAGCAAAACAGAAATTTCCGCGAATTAAGTATCGTTAACTGTCAATCCATTCGAACCGCGAATGCACCAAGTACGAGATCATTGAATTGGTATTGGAATTATTCGTACTGATAACGGTGATGGTAGTGTCGGTCACTGATAAAAAAAAAATTATGCACGTTCCGTTTAGGTCGCTTCCAGGGAAGATCGCGTTAGGAGAACCGGGTAAACCTGTCGATGTGAGGGTTACCAAGTTGAGTAAATTTTCAAAATGAAAAAAAAAACTACTAATCGCTACACACTAACCCACCAACTACGGATCGAGTCCTAGTTACTTGGAATCGGGTGAATAAATCGCATGCGAGACACGCGTCTCCGTTCTGCGGTTTGATCTTCGGAATCATCCTAACGAGAGTCACTATTGATTACTTTATTGCTGTGCGAAAGTAAATGTCCACGTGAGGAGAAGGACGGGATTCTAGATGGGTAAGGAGGACTGATCGCGTCCCATGTTCTCTCGTTTGTTTGGTTCAGTAGACAGGTAAGTAAGGTGATGAGATCAGCCGAAGATAAAGAAAAATTTTCATGAGATGGAACTGCTCTTTATTTTTTTAATATACACACTACTAATTTTTATCTTAATGGATTCATTATTTTTTTTAATACATACAATTTTCCTAATAAGTACCAGGTGTCCGTTGCAGTAGCATCCGATAAGTAAATAGGTCGAAAGTAAGTAAGAATCTTTTGTACCGATCGATCGGATCCAAAGGCACACATACATTGTCAAAGCATTATCTTTGAAATTTGAAACTTTCAGTCTCAAAGATAATAACTCAAAATACTCATGGGGTTAATATTTTCGAGCTTACTTTGTCATTAGAACCTTATGGGTATCTTCTAACACGATAATTTTAACAGTTCAAAATTTTCGATTCTGCATATCAGGTGACGTTGTAATTGAATCTCGTTTTACACGTCGCCTTTGATATCAGAGCCATTCGCTAGTACGCATATCGTCATTAATCTCGAGACCCAATGAAACTGAAAATTTATTGATTCATCCCTATTGGACCAAGTCAAATATCTCTAATCAAATTATTTCTATACGGTGTACATATTTATCCTACCCTATGAACTGAAGCATTGACCTACAACATATCATACGTAACACAGAATCCCGTTTGAAAATTCACAATTCCAGTCTAAAATATTTCCTCTGCCTTTTTCTTAAACGCATATCCCGACATCGACGGTCATTAATAATTGCGCAAATATTGCGCAAATAATAATAATAATATATCGTGACAAAAATTTGACATTGCACCATTTTCAAAAAAAAAAATTTCTTATTACGCTAGATTACTAATTTTTTTTATTATCTCGCCCTCCCCTCTTCCCCCTCCCGTGTCCCCATACACATGGAAGGGTTCTCATCCAGCACAAGGGTAAGGGGTAGCAATGCGCCAAGGCGTTACCAATCGACTTTGGTAATTAACTTAATTCATTAGTACTATAACTAATTAACGTGCCAAGTGCAGACCTCGTCCATTAAACAGGCAGGAGAGACTCGCGAGGAGAGTAAAGAGTTAGAGTACAGAGAGAAAGAGAATGAGAGAGCGAGTACGGGTGGAGGGAGAGGGAGAGAGAAAAGCGTATAAGAGAGACGTAGACGAGGATTGCTGACAAGTACTCCGCCATTTCGCTAGTTTCTCTGAACTCCCCTCCACTCCCCCCCTCTCCCCTACCCATCTTCCCCTCCTCTCAGCCAATGCTCATTCCACAGTAATTAACTCCTCTAATTAGTAGGACAGTACGCATAAGATAAATTTCATTCATATCCCTGTATCCTACTTATTACATACGAAGGTGCACGTATCCTTGTAGAATTTTGCACGGATATTTTTTTATTCGAAACATTGATGTGTGCACTCAATGTACGTACGTATATATATATATATATATATATATATAGTATAAAACTGGTATGCATCGAAAGTGCATTGGGACGTAGGGTGTAAGTTCGTGGGTATACGTACTTTTGATATACACATGTGTCTGACCCATTGATAAAGTCATTTTACGACATGCTCACTAAAGCTGATGCTGAAAACCATAATAATTTTCCAATTAACCATAACGGCCTGGTCATTTGGTTATGTTATGAGTATCGGGACAAATAATAATAATGACGATTTAGCTCGATGACTAAATGACCCTCGATACGTGTGATAGTAGTGATAGTGTATTTACTCGTGTAGCAAGTGCCTAAGCCATACTTTGTACAGCGTGTGTTTTGCATGTAAATCTGCACGTGGATGTACGTAACACATGGGCGTTTATGGAATATGTATTCGCATGAGATTCAATTACGGCTTACGGGTCGTTAATGTTCTCCTCTTGGCTAATTAGCGCTCGTTAATTTATGGTATCTATTTTTTAGAGAAATTCCATTTTTTTTCTTACTTTTGAAAAAACTGTCTTTGCATATCCATACCATGTTGGTACGGTGAATCGAGATAATAATTTTTGTACCAGACACAGGGAATGTAGTAAAACGATACAGAATAGAACGACGCAATTAAAACGTTACTATACGTAATCCGAAACTGTAGGAATAACAAAAGCAAAAGAGAGATTTGTCGAATTTTGTGTAAATCCGGAAATTTTCTATAGTACGTATAAGTATATATATTTTTTATTATACATATTTTTTATTTACGATGTAAAAACTCATACTACGCTTTGCCACATATAGTATATTGGGCGCGAGTAACCTCGGGTTCTCCCGAAAAATCTAATATACTATAGCGCTTTGTGTGGGGGGTAGTGGGCGGTGGGTGGTGCGCCGCGGTATTAGAGTAATACAATAAACTACAGTTTATGCCACTTTGTGAGAGTGTAGGTTATGCCATCCATAGGCGTCTTTCGGTATAAGCGACGCGGACGTCGCGGAGAGGAGAAGAGGGAGATGCGAAGTAAAAAAAGAGAGATAAAGATACAGAAAAAAAGCTTTCACGTAAGGGGCGAGAGGGGAGGGCATGGTGCGTGCGTTATGCGTGCGTTGAGAGTACATATAATATAAATGGCGCGGAGCGCATATGCGTACTGAAATACACGCGTAAAGCTTATTTTCTTAAGTGATTGGATCACTCCTCCCCTAAGGCTACCACCCCCCCCCCTCCGCCCTCCCCCATCGTTCTACATCCACTGGCATATCCGGGAAAACCCACCCCCTAGTGTATCCAAGCCCGGTACGTATCTAGGTATATAGAAGACACGGGAGCTTTAAGGGGGGTGGTTGTGGGTGGCAACCAAGATGATGAAGGTAAGGGTGGCTGCGGTGGTTCATCTCGGCTCCCGAGTCCTCTCGAAAGGGATGCAATATAAAACTACCCAGTGGGTGTTTGCCGAGGGGTGGGGCGCGCGGAAGATTACTTCAAATTACAGAAATTACTTTTACTGTATATACGCATTCCTTAACGGCTACGACGTTACTTCGGCGCAAGGTATAGGAAGTAAGGGGTGGCACAGGGGTGGATTTACTTTATGACCCTCCAGTCCGTGTGAGCTTTCTGTACGATTGTTCCCTTTTTTGTCTTTTATTTTCTTCTGCTATTCCATCCTTACTACCCCACCCCATCTAACCCCCCTTTGCATTTTCGTACAGCGGTTGTGGGATATCGATCATACATTGAAATCTTGAAAATATTTACCAAGGAACTTGGACATGTGATACTCAATGCTTTTCTCGTGTGTAATGTATACTCATGATTTATATTTATGTATATACATCACAAATCAGGTATATATACATATATACATATATACATATATACATATATACATATATACATATTTATATCATTAGCCAAGTTCCAGGACTTTTTTCGACTTTTTTCGACTTTTTTCGATGCGTATTAGCAAGTTCCAGGACTTTTGTTAAGTTCCAGAACAGTCCTGGAAATTTTATATGTGAATTGTAAACTTCGAGGACCGATTTTCGGCATCCACACCGAATTTTTCAAAAAATTTTTAATGCTGGATACTCGGAATTGTGATGGGCTAAGAGATGAGTTTCGTTAGGTTAGTTTAGCTTAGAATTCCAA
>JASCRG010000508.1:658982-856091 GCA_030264185.1 Cephus rjabovi | reverse complement strand
CCATAAGACCTCGAATAAGCGTGTTCGTAAAAGAAATCGACTCCAAAGTATGCCATAGCCAAATTTATACATATATATACCAGGTTATTCAGCCCAAACGCATCACCTGAATATGGTTTTACCATGGGATTCAAATCGGCGCGCTAACTTCAGGTCGTGCGTTTCTACTGAATAACCCTGTGTGTATATATGTATATACAGGCAGACTTTTACAGCGGCATGCCTGTTGTTTTCCGAGATGAGGAAATGCCAGAGGATTTCCAGTTCTTTTTCGAAATCAGTATAAGATTGCAAGGATGGCTGAACACAAAGGCGGATGTTTAAATGAGGTTAAGTCCTGTCCGAACCTCGTAGCGAAGTGGTATCGCGTGAGGAATACATAATGGAGAATGCTGGGTAGTATTAAAATGAAATTTATGTTAATTGTTACGTAATTGTCTAGAGATTCATTGTGGCGTGAGGAAGGAACGGGACTCGTTTCTAGAATTCTTAAAGTGAGTAAATACGCAACCCTTAAGTCTGTATTAAGTCTAGGTACAGTCGAGGAAAGAAATTTGGAGAAAACTTTTTTTTTGGGATTCGTAGAACTTAGGGATGAAATGTAAAAAATGTATAACAAACCATTAAATCGATACCGCACGCAAATTTGAGTCTGAATCATATAATGAAAGGGTTGCGAGAAGGTCATAAAATGTCTGCCACCCATAATGCACATTAGTATTCAGTGAAACTGCAAAATTTCCTGGTAAGGGAGTTAAATTTAAAAAATTGCAAAATTTTTCCACGTGGCGACCGAGAGTCGAGGAGTTGTTATTACGTAAGCAATTTTCAGGCAGGATGTTCCGGTGGCGAAGAATTCAGATTTGAACGTTAGTACCTGGTAACGATGTGGAAAAGGGGTTGTTTATTTTTCCTCGTAGTGGCAGCCTTGCACGCGACACACGTATAGGAGGGACCGAGCAACGGTATATAGATGGAATATAAAGGGTAGGAAAATTAAGCGAAGCGGAGACAGCTTGCAAGAGCTTGCGGTCAATTAGCTCTAGAGGATTTTAAAATAAACACTCGTTACCGGTACTTAAAACAAAACCCCTTCGTCATTTGATTAGATTAACGGGAAACACGGGCGTGCTTGGCTGCGCTTGTCGAGAGGACAGCGACCGCGTGCTGTTACTCTCATTGCACCTCAGAGAAGGTTGGAGGGTTCAGGTACGTATATATAAAGGTATCAAGGACCCACAAGAGTTAGTGATGGTATAAATAAGGTAGGTATAGTCAGGTCCAAGAGTACGATATTTTTTTTGAGAATTCACAAAAATATAAAAATAAAATATATTTCAGTGCAAAACTTTGTCAAAAAAAATTTTATTGAACACACGTGCGATTTCTTGGATTGTCATTATTTGCGAACTGTCAAACGAAACACTGAACACGTGGGCAGACTATACCACTAGCCTCCAGGCTTGTATGAAATTGTACCAAACACGTGCTTAGTGCATAAATAAATGACCTTAAATCGAACCCAGTGACTAATAATAAAATTAATAAAATTTTTTATAATTCAAAATGCATAATTTTTTATTTCCATCCATAATACACAGTCGCTATGGTTACGCGTCTGTGAACCTGTATAGCCTGTATGTACCTAAATACAGTCTATACCCGTATATACGTATCCTCGTAAATTCCGCTTTAACTCAGATTTCTCGTACCTACTCAACCTTTTTTGGACGAGTTCGCAGTATAACTGCCAGACTATTTGTATTATTCGAATAAAGTACATTTTCGTAGGAGGGTTTTACGCGTATCCTATATCTACCTCATTAACGCGAGGTTGCTCGTAGGGATGACGGGGTAAGGGTTGAAAGGTGAACGATACCGGTCGGACGTGAGACGGAATGGGTTAAAGTGGAAGGAGGGGTAGGTAGGGGGTGGTTTTAAGGGGGCGGAGAATCACTCTTATAACAACTCGCAAATGAGCTACTGGTCTACCTCTCGATATAGGAAAGTGCAGTAAAAACCCATTTCCCCCTCTCCGGCAACCCTCCAACGACCCATACACCCTTAACGGTATACCTATGCACGTGAATATTTGCCTGCCCACACAAATTCAAGGGGAAGATATTTTCATCGTTCTGTACTCCGTTTCTCTTCCAGTCCGGCCATACTCCGCCATCCGGTTAGCAGACATCCTTCCTCGTCAGCCATCCTGCGCTCTCTCCCTCCCCTCTTTTCAAACCTCTACCACTTAATCTCTGACCCGTACTCCGATTTTAAGGGTTAAAATCAACCCTTACCAAATGCGAGGCGAAACTCGATTCGGGCTTGAAAGTTGAAGGGTTGGGGGTCCAGGGGATCGTTGAAGAAAAGGTATACGTAACATTACGTACTTGTACATATGTAATTACGTATATAAGTATACACACACATATATATATATATATATATATATCGTGACGTTGCAAAATTCCCATCACCGTTGAAAGGGTTAGCTCTCGCGAATTCAGGCAAGGCGCAGTCAGCGCCACCTACTTCCATTCATAACCACGGCAAAACACTCGATCCCGATCAGTCCCAAAATTATTTCCCCAAGAGGAGGATGCATCCCAGCAGCTAAGACGGATGATCCCGTGGACCCTACTGAAGGGCCAGCCAGGGGTCTGCCCTAGTGCTGCAATCCCGGGAAGAACTACTTACCCTGAAGAACCGGTCCTGTAGATGGGGAAACGTGGACCTCGATGGAGTAACAGCATCCGCATCATGGGACCAATGGACCTCGTTGGGGACAATCGCTATCGTCAGTTATCCTATTTACAAAGCAATATGGATGATCAGTCGACATTGTAACTAGCGAATTGCAAAGGGACTCGTAGCATTATTTAAATTATGACCCGCGTATAAGTTGGGCAGTGGGCCTAACGCGTTAGATTAAGAGTGGGGATTTCGGTACCAGCCGAAAGCCAAGCCGATAGATCGCTCTCTTGCTGGCTGTCCGTGGTGGAGAACACACGTCTAATTATTTCGTCTCTTTATTACCGGTGAGTCCCAAGTCTCGATTAACGTGGAATTTTGCCTAGTACTTGTGCTACCTAACTGGTGCCGAATCCTTCCGATTCGAAGTCATTACCCGGGAAAAGTAGTTCTCGTGGATTCCGTATCTCGATACGGCACACAGGGAAAATTCCGTTGTTATCGTATCCTTGCCGATTGTATATAATATTTTGTCAAAATTATTTAATCGCAGTATATTTCTCGAACCTCGAGCATGGCCACAGGGTCTACGTTACAGCTTCTCGATCGCGAGACGTATTTCATAGTCTGCTTTATAATACCTTTCTTACTTTGCTTTATAATTTTCTAACTCCAACGATACACTATTTTTCGTATTATTTATTCTGTCTAATTATTTTGATTTTTTTGCGAATATTATTGATCCTGTTCCATCTGTGCCCCTTTATCGTGTAAATCGTATTTTCTTTGTAACATGCCGTTGCTCTGTGCTCTGTAGCGGTAGTTCTGTTGTTTGACATTTTTTACTAGGGTTATCGTTTAGTGATTTATATTCGGTAAGCTACGCCGTTGCGCTATTCTCGCTAGGGCTATCGTAACGTTATTTTTCCGATCATCCGATTATTTGCGACTTCGTATCCCGGCCACTTTGCCAGACCGTTCGCGTATTAATTGTCCATTCCTTAATGTTTTTCACGCAAACTATTCTGCTTCAAGTTTCATCTCGTCTTAATAAAAAGAACGTTGTTATATTTTCTTGAATTTCGTTTGCCTTCTTTCTCGTTGCCCCGTTACCCTTTTGGTACTAAGGACCCTCGTTCCTTCATTCTTGTCGTTCCAGGTAAACGAACTGAGGTAGCGCTTTGTCTGTAGAATTGTCGCTAGAGTTTTCGAATATCGCGGAATCACGGAATCGGTATCTCACGTTAATTTAGATATTTTTCAAATTTCTCTTTCTTACTATCTAATTTTTTCTCAATTTTTTCGTCTCACAATATATATATTACTTACCTTATTTATTTCAATATTATTTCGCAATTTTTTGTTTACGCTTTATCTAATATTTCCTTTAAATCACATTTTTCCTCTCTTCTCTCTCTCTCTCTCTCTCTCTCTCTCTCTCTCTCTCCATGTATTTTTTATATCCTTCTCCTTACGACTCTCCTACTTTATTCTTCAGGATGTTAAGGCATACCGATCAATATATCGATCCGATGATATACTCGAGGCTTGCCAGACCTCTACACGAATTTTTTTTCAGGGCCCATCGCGCGAGTCGGCTCTTAGTTTAATTACCCTGCGCTAATTAGACGCGTGTCGCGAGAAAAATAATCAGGACGCGATATAGTTCAGGCGTAGCCTCCTGCCCTCCCGGCCCCCTCCGCCCAACCGCTCCACCTCCTTATAGGCAAAACGTAAAATCATTTCGTGACACGTATCGCTCGACATTATTCATGTATAGTATATATACATACACATCTATATACAATCTATAGTATTTGCAGGTCATGTTCCCAAGCATTTCTAGTTTTACTCTTAAACTAGAAAGCGCCCTCGTCCGGCTGTATCCAATGTCCACGGCTTCTTACGTACGACTTTTCTCCGCTCTTGGCATAATCCATCAAGTAATTATAAATCTTAACATGCAAGTATTAAACCTTGATTTGAATCGACACGAAACGTGTACTTTAGCATACTCGTGATGATCAATAATAATATATCGGTTAAAGGTGGATTTACAAGTGGCATAAATACGGCTCGTAGTATCGGTTTACTCCGAATAGTATAATTATGTATTTTTAAAAAAATAAAATTGTCCCTATTTAAATTTTCATATTTTCGCTTGTCCTTGACGATGTAAAGGAAAGGGAATGAGAATCCAATGAGAAAGTGTCGCGATTTCCCTACATAACTTATATTGGAGACCAGGGATACAGTTTTCTTAACAATCCGATATACAGGTTCTTTCAGTCCGAACGGATCGGTCGAACGGTTGCCATTTACTTTCTATGCTAGAGGCGAATGCACTTTGCATGCTTATTCTGAAGAGACCCGTGCAGGTTTACTGTGCCAGTGGAACGGTACTGCCTTGATCAGACAGAGCTCTAATTAGTGACCGGAACGGAAAGACTATTACGACTTGTCGCTAGTTGACCGAGACGATGTCGGACAAGTGTCCGACTCCGTTAGTATATTCAGCCTGAAGATAAACTGTGATTATAATGGAGATTATCAATATTTTACATTCGTCTAACGACCTCGGGAATTCATTTTTTTTAGTCTTTTTAGTTATCGAAGCGTCAGTGAAAACTCGATGGAAAGTGATCAAACCGGTATGGCAAATACATATACGTAATTGCGGCAATTTCTTATGGGAATTTTGATCTCTATATATTTTTGTCGAGCAATCGGTTTTTTTTTTACTTACTGGGATATTCAGGTTACGGTATGTTTGCTTGGTGAAATTGTGCGGGGTTTCATGTTTGATGTGATTCGACGAATATGTCTGACGTTGGGAATTTATTTTTTTTCTTGTTGGTAACACCTTGGTTGTACGAACTTGTTTTTGGACATTTCTGGGAACTCTTGTATTTTGAAGCTTTATTTGGTTTTTTGCGTGCGCGGATCGAGGCTAATTTCCGATCGATCGTATATAGACTTGGGAGATATTTATCGCTGTTGTTACGGGGCCAATGGCTGTCATGGCTTCTTATGGCAGTGCAGGTATTTGCACTTGATGAGAAATAATTATGGAAAAGGAAGGAACAAAAATTGTTAGCGCCAGGACTTGAGTGTGGTGGGAGGACTGGACGAGTGGATATAAGGAGATCCTGTTTCCGTGCAATTCTCAGTTTTGTTATACATTACGAGCAAACCTGTAAGACGCTCTGGCGTCTGTTCTTTGGTCACATTATGAAAACGAATTTTGGTATTCATATAGTTATTATTCAGGCAAGTTTAGCATTGAGTGATTAGAGCAAATGTTATCCTAGTGGCTGTTTAGAAACTGGTGGATTTTTTTGCAGATTTTCCTGTTTCTCGTATTGGCTACTACCACCGAAGGATTGTTCTTCGAGTAAGTCTGTTTAATTTATTCTAATAAACGTCTGATTAATTTATTTTAACGAATTGATTAATTAGATCTGATTATCTATCGATGATAACGATGGTGATTGTAACTGCTTAGAGATCGATGTATATGCATATGGGGTTATTCAGTGCAATCACTCGAAGGTGGTTATACCATAGAAATCAAATGGATAGACTATTTTCAGGCGGTGCCTACATAGAAACGAAGAATCTGGTCATTTTTTTCAAAATTCAATAATCTCTTTGAAAATTGTTTTCCAAATTCTATATGATTGTAGGGTTGGGGTAACAAATAAAATTATATTGACTTTTTCACTGACTCCACTAAAGAAAAAAGTTTTTTTGTGCTAAAATTAAATGCTGGTCAATCCTTTGTTGCGGTACAACGTTGTTTAGTGGGTTTATAATGCGTTTGGCTGGTCTAACAAGAGTGCACTAGCGGCTGTAGGAACGAGCAGTCTGCTGCAATCGGGAAGCCTGGGCCTTCATAATTGACTAGGAATTATGTTCCGGGGATTATAAATAATTTGTACGGCGGATGCGCGGCCAGCAAATTTGTTGCTGTTAATGGCAAATTAATTTTCGAAAAGCAAAACTGCTGGGAGCTTGCCTGGCTATTTGTCGAAAGATTTAATCACTTCACGTTCGAATCGATATATCGGCCATTTGATAATTTAGAGAAAATATCGTGGTCATCGAATTGATAATTAGAAGAAATTAATTTTTGAAAAATCAAAATTGTCGAAAAATCAAAAATACGTACAACGCGAAACGAAAGTCAGTTTTTTCAGTCCGAAAAGGGTGCTCATGGAATTCTTCCAGTCATTGAAGGGGAAGAAAAATCATACAAGCACGACGTACAATTATACTCACGTTCATCATCATTATTATCCAATGCCAATAAACATCATATCCGAGCATCCAGTTAAAGCACCGGAAAAGTACGATTTGGATTATTTGCATGAGTGAGTAAAAATTAATATTTTTGCAATATATGTGATTAATAAAATTGTATGTAAAATTATTCATTAATTTACAGTAAACAATTGAAATCAATGGGTTGGAACGATCATGAGTACCAATATGTACCTGAACCAGAAATTACTGTTCCATCAAGTTTCCATGGTTCCTTGTCATTAGGATATCCCGAGGAACATCCTTGGAAAGGGAATGAGGAATATTATTGTACGTATAATTATAATATTTTCTGTCTAATAATCATGGTGATATTTTTGAAAAAAAAATTTTATTTCGAACAGCAAACCCAAACCAGTACAAATTACCTGAAATATCTGTTGATTTTCCTATGCATCAGGAGATAATTGTTCATGAGAAAGCATCGGATAGCGACAAAAAAAATCATATGCTGTCTACTTTTTTAAAAAAGATTCAAACTGTTAAAAGTGTCCTTCATAATCATCACAATTATGATAAATGTCATGATAAGGTGGCCGAACCGACAACCAGCAGCAATTCGAACACGGTTAACGCGTACGTGGTTTATTTTCATCCGAAAGGAAGCGAATATCCTTAAAGTGAATATTGTGAAATTTGATTATTTCTTATTTTATAAGTTTTTGAAAAATCCATCGTCAATGTCCTAGTGTGGCCAGTTTTTAGATAGGATTTGTAAAAAAAATATTTTATTGAGGTAAACCGAAAATGCAAGTACAGTGGATACTGTACTGGTACCGGAGTTAGACAATAAATGCATTATGCATATTAAGACGCGTACATTATTGTTACGACAAAGTAATATTAATAATTTAATATCGAAATAAGTAAGTGTAACATGTTACATATATTTATATATAGTATATACAGATTAGGTAAGAAATTTCATCATATTCCACCAGAACATGCACTGTACTGTAAAATGTTAAAAAATTTACCATGAACCATAAGCATCGCAATTAGAAAATCAAAAAATGTTAGAATAAAAAAATTCATTACAACAAAAAATTCGACTAATTGCTATTTACAATGTCTCTCAAAAACTATTTGTACAAAAAACAAAAATCTGTCTATCAAACCCGAGCAATACCAAAAACCAATAAAAGTATCAATTACTAAAAGTTCTCAAGCTTTCAAAAAATTCCTTAAAAAATAACCACAAACAATTGACCAAGCGTAGAACAAATCGTTAAAAAAGTTTTCGACTAATTTTTGAAGACAGCACGAAATTATTATAGCGTGAATAAGGATTGGCGATAGAAGGGGTCGCGAATGGCGCTAAAGCTATAGAACAGGGAAAGACGGTGGATGAGGGTATAGCTGAAACAGAAGAGAACGCGACATAAATATGGTACACAGGGTTATTTAAGGGGCTATTACATTTTTATAGCGCAGGATGACGCATTGCCTCGCGTTCGGCGTACAACCGTAGCGCGACTGTGCTACAGTCCCAGCAGTACAGCACAGTACAGCACAGCATACAGAAAAGCGTAGCACACAGCGGCAATTCTCCGGAACGCTTTTATAAGCGAGTGAAATATCTTTAGCATCCACTCCCCATGATTTTTCTTGCGTTTACGTCTACCAAGGCTCTCTATCTGCCCCATACAATACCCCATAGGCATTCTTCAGTGTCCCTTCAAACCAGCCATGTTCTAACCGAAGTTAAACCACTTTATTCGCCCTCCCAAAAATTAACCTTCCTTATATCCCACCAGCGTACCTAAACTCCGTACCATTTAAGAATAACAGACAGAAGGTGAGTCATTGAAGTTTATCGATATAAATTTTGAAAAAAAAAAATTCAAAGTCACTAAATAAAGTGGCGTCTCTCTGTACACGTACGATGGGAATAGCTTGAAAGGAAATTGTGCTTCTTGAAGAGCTTGTTAAAATTGAGACCACAATAATTGACAGTGACT
Organism: Cephus rjabovi; assembly: GCA_030264185.1. Classification (NCBI taxonomy): domain Eukaryota; kingdom Metazoa; phylum Arthropoda; class Insecta; order Hymenoptera; family Cephidae; genus Cephus; species Cephus rjabovi. Next base: position 847,116 of record JASCRG010000508.1, on the reverse strand, counting down.
GGGGACGTCGGTAACGTTAAGGGCGTATACACGTGACTATCTTTAGTAATTGACAAGAACATCGCGACGCTATGAAACAGACAAATTTTCAGAAGGTACTCTCACCTCTTTTTTACGTCCTATGATATTCGTTACGCATATATGTATACGTATGTTCTTATGAGTATACTATGTATATATTTTTTTCAGAATTCCTTTGAAATTGCAAATAAGACGAGTGGAATTGAATTGGCGGAGGTGACGGTGGCGCCGAATCGAATTGCTCTTACTAAATGGAATCCTTCGCACGTTGGTAAGACGAAACAAGCCTTGGTCACGAGGGCAAATGTTTTATGGGCCGACATAAAAATTTATTTGGCTATCATGGCAGCGCGGGAATTTCAAAAAAAATATATAAAAAGACTAGACACAGATTATGCGCTGGGGTAGCATTCTTGGTCGTGTGGTTCTTGAGTAAAAAAAATAAAATGGGTATGTCAAAGAAAAGGAAAGGCTATACCAAAAAAAAAATAGAAATCACTAATAAACAGAATATACAGCGTGGACAGCAAATCTATTGATCCTGTATAATGATGAGATAGGAGGGATGGTACCCCTTTGTTTCGTGGTGATAACAATGAGTATAATTCATAGAGAACCAAGATGATGCTTGACCTCGTCTACTTGACAAAATTGACTTTAGTGACACTTGAGATAAATCATGAGGTTCAAGGTTAAAAATTACCAGGAATACAGCGTATTCCCTTCCCGGGTAACACGTGTCATTTAAAAGTAGTCTTTAAGACGTCCCTAACGGGACGAATTTTTTTTTACAAGCTATCTCTAAAGATATCTAAGATTTATCTGCTGCTTGGATTCTCGAAATATCAGTGTAGAAATATCGAAGTGCAAAATAGTATTTTGACTAAAATTACGTTACTGAACGATGACAAAAAAAAAGGATGAAAATTATACAAAAATTTGTACGGTTTTAAAAATGTAGACAAAAAAATAGAACCTTACGATCAACAAGAATGGTTCCCTGGCAGCAAGCGTAACGGATGCGCGAGACATGACGGGGTACTTTGAAGATTTATTTATTTTTCCGTTGTAAAATTTTTACTGCCGATTTAACAGTGCCGCAAATTTATTGTAATGACTTCCGGCGTGTCGCATCGCGTGCGATTGTTTAAAAAGCTAGGTCAGTCGTATACAGCCAGGTAACATACAGCGATGTTCGGTTTACCGCGTGGCTAGTCTATCTTCTCTCTCTCTCTCTCTGCATCCTTGCGCCAGTCGACCACTACCCTCACGATCGCACGCTCTACTTTCTCCCTTCAAATTTTCCCATCGCCGCTACCGAGCGGCTGGCTCGTTTATTTAATTTGCATTTTCCCGAGCAATTTTGTCGGCGCACGACCCGATTAAATCTTTATCGCGGTGTTACGCGTTGTTTTTGAAATTAGAGATTCCAAGCGGCCACGAGGTCTCTCTCTCTCTCTCTGTCTCTCTATATATATATATATTACTCTCTCACTTATTCAGTTTGTATTTACCATCTGCCATGCTCTCCAGTGCTGTCCTGTAGTATGACTTCAATTAAACTATATAAATATATAGTATATATATATATACATATGCAGTACAGATATTCTTCTTTCACTATATAGTATACCCAATATACATATATCATACTCTCTCTTCCCCGCCATCCCTACTCCCTCCGTCTCACTCTTCGTTCCCTTATTTTCATTCGGGCTTTCATTTTATTCCAGGCCTCATGTTTTATGCACTCGCGTATTTGATTTTTCCATATGCCTACCTATATATAAACACATACCCATATGTCCTTTATCACGACGGCAGTTCGACGCAGCAAATGCGAGAGATCAAAAAATGAAATTTCACCCTGTAAATAAAGCGGGCCACCTACCTATCTGCCCTTTTTGTATCCGCGAACTACCCTTCCAGGTGTTGGGTCATATACCTGCAGTACAACGCTACCACCACTCGGACGTATTCTCTGGTCCCGTGTAAATTCTCTGACCAACAACCCCCCCACCCTTCGCCCCCCCCCCTGATTCTGCACCCCATTTTCCGAGTGAAATGCGCGCACCCGATGGAATCAATACAAATTATTGCTCGACCGATAGTAAATTATCGCGCGAACTACCTGGGGTCGCTAAATATTTTTTGTTTTTATCGAAACAACCGATTCTTCCTGAGTTTCGTGGAAAATGAAATAAAATGTAAGAAAAATTCAACAAACGATTCGCGCACGTGGCACTGTACATATATAGAGGTTAATTACTGTTACAGTCCAGAAAAAAGATCGCAGCATCCCCGATAAGGGATGCTATCTCGAAGAAAATTGAATTCTTTTTTTCTTTAGGATCTTTAATTTTTATTCGTTTTCACAGCATCCTTCGGTCTGTCGTCGGACGCTGGACCACTTTTATTTCATTCTCATTCGCTCTTTCTTCTCGAGCGGCTCTTTTGCCTTACTCTCACGGAGCTAATGATACGCTTGCGGTTTCACACCGCGTTTTCGCGGAGCCCTAAACTAGTCAACGTGCTGAGATTTACAGCAACCAATCATAGGGCTAATTTTATGCGTCTCGAGAGAAATGTTATTTACTGTTAATTTGATCTTTGGCTAGCTCGTGGAGCTATTGTGAGTAAGAACGTATCTACCTATAAGATTTAGTATATATGAAGAAGTGTGTATATATAGATATATACCTTGCTACATAAGATCATTCTACTGGTACTTCATTATCGCAATTTTTGATTAGTACATAAAATTTGGTTCATGCTTCCATAACAGATAAATCTGTTTACTGGACGTTAGATCACTTTTATTAATAATAAACAAATATTTAATTCTGTAATGATGCTCGGTAGAGTCTTGTGTACCAGGAGAAATCTGTGTTTCCATGATGGATAAACATCCAGAGATTTACAGGATATCCTGCGAGTTACCCAACTATATCAGGAATGGTTGAAGGGGAAGGTGGTGGCTGGGGGAGGGAACTGGAGTGGGGGAGGGGGTTATGCAAGAGCGAAGGAAAGGATGTTGAAAATTTCTATCAAAACATGGCCTCAAGGCCCAGCTTCTGGTTGGGCCGTTTTAGTTAGCAGGCTTAACGGGCGGGTTTACAGGAATAATTAAAAATAAGGGATGAAAGGGAATTGAAAGGGTCAAGGGTCGAACTTGTATAGCTAGACAGAAACGAGGCATTCGTCGTTCGAGAGAAAAAGTTTGGACGAAGGGACTAATGGGGTGGTTGGGAGTGAGAGCGAGAGAGAGAGAGAGAATAAAAAAAAGAAATCTAATTAATTCCGAGTGTGTGTGGTGTTCGGAAAAAAAAATGGGGAAATGTTGTTTTAGGCTTTTATACTCGATGTGCTTGGGGAAATATGCGCGTGGCGCCGCCAACGGTGGTTTCGCACACTGGCGGGATCGTCTGGAATGAATTTAATTTTCAACACTCTTTTTTTTCTTCTCTCGCTCTCTCTTTCTCTTTCACTCTCGCTCTCGCTCCCGCCGCTTTGGCTTACCCCTAATTAGAAAACGGGGATATCCGGGAGTGCCGTTAAATCCAGCCCCAAAAATAAAGGGTTATAATCGTTCACGTTTTTAGCCGTGAATTTTTTTCGCTCGTTGCTCGGCTCGCGTGATAATTCGTGAAAATTCGAGGAAAATACCGGCTCCGTCATTTACGACAATAATTGAATTCTTTCGACGCGATTCGATTCACCCTTTGACAATTACGGGATTAATTGGAGTAAATTATAATAAACGTGCAGGCAGTGCAACCTTACTGTTATTCGCACTGTACATCTCTTTTATCAGGACCTTGCTAATAATTGCAGCTAGTCGATACCGTGTTTGTGTATCAAAAAAAAAAAAATTTATCTTTTGAGTTATTTCCATTTATTGATAATGAATTTTTTTAACTCGAGCGTGATGTTTGTCTCATCCATGCGTTTTGATTATCTTTAGTAAATATTTTTCTTCAATCAGATTTTCCAGCTTCTTCGATAAAGAAGCATCTTTCTAGCGATTGGTCAATATGTATTGGCTGTACATACATAACTCTTCGTCTGCCTACATACTACTTACAGAATAAAGTAAGTGAAAGAATGAAGAGTTCAGAAAGAACGTAAGGAAAAAAGGATCGAGCCAATACCTAAGGGGACGTATTGCAAAGGTATAAGGGTTGGGATCTCCGTATAGTATAAGGGTGATCCTCAGTTTGCCAGCAGCTTGGTAATCCACTTACCAGTAGTCGATACGATACTGTACAAACAGATATATCTATATATTGTATTAAACCACTACGGTAAATTGTCCCGTAGTTCGACTATCGCTCGCGCTTTGATTAACATATTGCTTCCCACGTGTAAAGGACTGGTCCAAGAGATAATCAGTGGAGTCAGTCGGCTTTGACAGATTCTCCTATATGGAGTAGTCGACAGTGGTATCCAATGATAAAAATTTTCTATGTTTTTTATTTATCAAGATGGAATTAATTATAACTATGGATTTATTTGAAAATTTTTTTTTCGATTTCTTTATAGAGATTGATGATAGTACGTCGTGATAAAAATTGTCGAGTATCTAATACTTCGGTATTACATTTTTTTTTTTTTTTTTTTTTTTTTCATGTAAATGCCGGAGACGTCTCGGTCAAATTCGAAGGCACGATCCGAAGCCAATTCTCGGCAATGCCTGGCGATAACTCAAGGCAAATGGCCGCGGTATTACACCCATTGCGATACTTTATTCAGTTCATAAAATATGTTCCCGTAACGTATCGCCGCGGTACGTGCTTCAATTTTATTCCACTTGGAAAAATTTGTATTTTTCTTTTCTCTCTCTCTCGCTCCTCCTTGTCTTTTTATTCATCCTCGCCCTTGCACCCGTATACCTGCGTTATTAGTCGAAATAAAAATTGGCTATTTTGCAACCGAATTAATCCGTTTGGCCAATTTTGCTCCATAGCGATTAAGGTCACGATCCCATTTTGAAATTTTCACCTGTCAAGATCAAAGATTATGGTGGATTTTTGAAAAGACCGAAAATTTATTTCCACCTAGACGCGAAGCAAACAAAAGTCACTCCTCGTATAATTGTTTGGATTGGAATTCGTACGGGACCTACCATCGGAGCCAATCAACTAATGACTGACACCCCCAAAGCACCCCCCTCATACATATACCACCCCTACTCAATTATCTACTCATACACTTACTGATCCTACCTGCCCCTCTCTCTCTCTCCATCTCTCTCTTATTCACTGTATTTAGCTCTCGGCTCTTGTAGAACATGTATATATATGGCCTCTTGTATTTTCCCTTTATCTATATTTACCCCACTCTACTCACCACTCACCCTCCTTTTGTAACCCCTACCCTGCACGAGCACCCGTCAAGCTGTCCAGGGAAATTATTTCGAATACCCTCTACGTTGGTAATGAATTAGAAATCAAGCTCGGCGCTTCGGGAACGGCGTGATTACTAAGTCTGCCTCTTACAGGCTTTTTCACTTACAGCTTTAAGATACAGTCGACTCTATAATGGCGCACCCGTGACTCTGAGATGCTACAACTAGCTAGACAGTAGATATTACAGATAGACTCCCCTCTACTATAATAGGCCTAGCGTTCGACAGATAGTGGGTAACGCACGTTTAGAGGTAAGAGTGGGGGAAGCCTTCCCCTCTAACCGCGATATCTCGCAAAGAGAGCTCAGGGGAAATGCGACTATACAGAGCGTCTCTATACCCAGAGTCGACTGTACCGGATAAATATGGATCTACAATAAGAATCGATACATACAGTAACATACCGAGTAAGAAATCCTTCGAAAATTTCGAGAAGTATATATACAGCATTAAAAAAAATTTATTTTCAATTTTGAAAAATAAATTTTTTTTACATAAATTCCTGTTCCAATTTATCGATCGCACGTATATATATGTAATTCAAAAGGTCTAATTTAGGGTGGATATAAAAAAAGTTGACCTTTCACAAGTTCAAAATTTTCTCGTCTCATCGAAACTTGGTAAATACTTCAGCCGCGTTCATCTCCATGGACCACACCGAATGACTGGATACGTCATCCGGCAAGGAAACATCATCGTAAAGCTTTTACGTCCCAAAAGTAATATTGTCTAATGTGCTACTGTTAGAGCTCTAAGGTCCAAATGAAAAAAGCAGTCATTATTCGTTGGGCGTGAAAGCCAAGTGTCCTGGGATTCGCGGTTGTACTTTGTATCCAGCATCCCTTGGCTCAAACTCTCTTTATACATCTCGCGCTGGCAATACACGACAGCCAGTACTGCACTGCAGTACGTTTTGGAATCAGCATATCCCAGAAGTCGTCCCGTTGCACGTGGGTCGCGGAGAGGGCGGGGGGGGGGGGTGGTATTCGCGTGCATCCTCTTGTCTACTTCTTTTTGACTCGGCACCAGCCCTTTACTCAAGTACCATACCAGTTCCTTTCACCACCTTCGTCACCCTTAGTAAATTGAAAAATAATTTCTCCAGTCTATATTACCTATGCATATGTTACGTATATCGTCTTGCTATTAGTTAATGATCTTTTTTAATAACATAATGTTCCGTATCATTTCAGTGAAACGTTCCCTTATAGTATTCAGTAGGTATCATCCCTTATCAGGGACTGCATACAGCAGTCTGGTTATTCGCGTTACTGGTATATGAATTTTATTGTGAATCACTGTTGGCACACGAGTATGGTAATTTAAGAGAATTTAAGAGAATTTTCAAAAAAAAAAATTGTATGCTTGTCTACAACTTGATAAATTCCAAAGATAATTTATCATTGTACTCTATGGTCTCGAGCACTTAATTATCTTTGATTACCTGAAATTCGTATGAAGTCTGAATTTGTATGTGCGTATATATACATATATATCTACTACAGTGAATCCGCTCGGGAATTCTGGTTCTCGTTACGTTCTATTTTCTAGTAAAAAGAACTTTCCCTTCTGAAACAAAAGAAGGGATGAAAATAAAGAAAAAAGGATAGAGATACAAGACAATAGCAATTAGTATTTCATTGTTCTGAATACCATAGTCATTAAAGCATTTATTATTAATAAAGCTCCGAATACCGGGATAGTGTAGAATGGAAGTCAAAGAAAAAAAAAAAAAAGAAAAAATACAAAATAAGAAAAAGAATGATTATTTATATATCGTCGCTATTACTGTATATATTCGCTATACAGATACTATATATGTAGTCTTTGATTCAAAGAGAAAGAGGGAGAAAGGAACAAACAGAGAATGAGACACTAACTGGATGGATAGTCGTATAAACGAAAGCAAGAGGAAGCGAAAAGAGGGTTTGGGTTGGGGGGGGGCAGCCGCTTTTCGCGAATCGATTTGCGCAACAAACGAGCTGCCGTATATCAAAGAGTGATCGGTAATCAAAGCCCGATCCCTGAATCGAAGTCAGATTCAAAACAAACGGAAAAGCTGCTCGATCGCGGACTACTACGTTCCGCCGGGCCGACACGGCGGGTTACGCTGGGTGCCTCTCCAATTAACCAGGGTAATTAATTACAGGATTAATGAAGTCGATTCGACATAGGAGAGCACATGGCGAGACACGATAGGAATGCCTGAGCGAGTGTGCGAAAATCAACGTTCAATGATAATCTTCACGTGTGGGTATACATACATATATGGTATATAAATTTAATAACAAAGTAAAAATTAATTACAATATTTCCATATATAATTACTCGAAAAAATCATCAAATAAATTTCTTAAAATTATTACACCCATTGACCGTGGTTATATAAAAATTACGTGAATATGAACAAAATCGAATGATCGAATTTTTTAAATATTTTTTTTTTTTCAAAATTCCAATTTTTCTCCTCCGAACGCAAAACATCCTTGTTCGATAGTAACCAAAGAAACATCTACCGCGCACTGGTATCACCCGGGACGCTAACGATGAAAATCATTAATCCGTGAAATCTGCTAAAGCTCATCTAGTGCCACTTGAAATGCATACGAAGTGCATGCGTAACACAGGTGCATACGTGCATATTATTCACACACGCGGATTCTCATCGTGCCTACCTAAGCAACCGCGATAATTGATCGTTCGATCGTTGCGTAGATTAAGTGCGTTTCGTAAATCGTAATGTGTACGCTGCTTACGTATATACGTATAAATATATATGCTATGAATATATATATATATATACACATATGTGTCATACATACTAGCTTACCATACGCGTGCTTAGCCACGCTCTCAAAGGGAATAACTCCAATTAGCGGAATGCCTATTACGTACGTTGAACAACTGAACCTGTACCTACCTCCATACAATCTATATATACCACCCACCCTTCAGTCAGTCTATCTACCTACGTACCAATGAACGCATAAACCCAGTACAACCCGGCAATTCACTCTCGAACCTTCACCACCTCCAGCAGGGTGAACCTATGCCCGCCCGTTCATCCCTTGCAGAAGCCCGGAAAACCCTTTACCGTCATTGGTTATCAAATCGACTAACTTCTTGCAAAACGTTCCCACCCTGGGCAACGAAGCGTGGCTAATAATTTTCGAATGAAATACTCGCAGCTGATTCACCCCTTCGACCTAACCTACCCTAACACAAGCTTTCGAGCCTCTCAAAATATCCCGTGACCGATAACGATAATGTAAAATATGAAAAATGTTCATCGTCAATTTTGGGCGAAATTTTAATGGGTTTTTGATTTTCACGAAATAAGGGTGCCGATTAAAGACGGTGGCTACTGCTATGATTTTAAGGGTTGAAATTTATTCGGATGAATCTCATGGTCCATCAGTGGGTACGTTAACTATCGGAAGCCGGTGGATAGAGATTTTTTATGCTGCGGTCTGAGTATCGTTGTCCGATAATATATTGTTGCCCTTACGGCTCATCCCTTAAAAGCCTTGTAGCACTACCCCTGTGTGACGTTTAACTACTGAAGTTGGTAACAGTGCTGACGGAGGTTTAAAGATTTGTTTTAGTACATTTTATATATACAAAAAATACGGTACAAAGTATCCATATGTAACGATAATGTACCGCTGGTTAACATGCACGGCTATGACGTAGCGGGAAGTATAAAAATATTTGATACTAATCCAGCGACGGTTCACCGTGAAAATAAATTTCATTATGTCAAAGTAGCCTTTGGTGTTCCCTTATCATTTTTTTTCTTCGTTATCCTTGTCCAAGCTGCACTGTCTATCTCGCACTTGATACGGAGCAGCAAGTTGGTAAAGAGTGGCACTGGCCTTCGTCTGTCCACAGGCCAGAGCAACATGTAGCAAGAACAGCAGAGCAACAACTAGTATCAACGCTGGTAGCAACAAGGTTGAAGCTCGGCGTCGGCTAAAAGCATCTCGCTGAAAACAGAGAAGATGCATTGTCAAGTCGTACCGCGTTCCAGGCATAAAACATATGTGGATGCTGGGCGCTGGGACAGTACCAGATAACGGAGTAGAGAAGATCAGTGGGAATTCGTGTTTTATCAAGGTTACGGATAAGAGGAGATAAAAAAAAAGGCAAATACGTAAGATCGGATGTTAATGGTTGTCATTATAACAATATATTATCATAAAGTCTTTTTCAAATGTGAAAAAGATTACCTGAACAAAAAAAAATGTATATACGTGTTATATATCCCAAGTTAAATTTGGTACAAAAATATACGTACACAAAAATCGGTATTTGAAAAATAGATCCATACGAGTGAAAAACGCATAAGAGAAATTCGCATAATGGTGGTTGCCGAATCGGTTGAAGAGGATCGGTATAAATTCGTAGTATCGTCGAAAATTTATGATCGCGATCGACGGTCCAATTACCGTGTACGCGCAGGCGCATCGAGATCATCCGATGGTTACGATCCGATCCGTCAATTACGGTGACTATCCTTGGTATAGTAGTGTATATGTATATATATATATTTTGCAGTTCTTTTTTCCGTTTCCGCAAGCGGCAACGTCGGTAACGTTGGCGGTGGTGGTAGCGGTGGAGGTGGTGGTGGTCATAGGAGTGGTGGTGGCGGCTCGGTCGACGAGCTGTGCAGCGAAATAAATTTCCTTAATTGAGCGAGCCTAGAGGAGTCCAGACGTGCGGCCGATTTCGTCGGTTTTGTTCAGGCGCCGATTTATTCCCGATTTCGCGGGCGAATACGAGTTGGACGAGGTAGAATCGCGGCAGCGGGAGAGAGAGAGAGAGAGAGAGGGAGGAAGGGACGAGCGAAGAAGGGAAGACAAAGAAGAGGAGAGTTTAAAGGGAGTAACGAAGCTTTTTTGCGCCTCCCGGCTGAGTCGCATTAGAATGCCGTCCTGCCAATTTGGGACGCAGGCGCAGGAACGTTCAATTAATTAAAAACAAAACAGCCGAGGACACGTCAATCTTATTTGGTTCGGGATACTGGAGCATTGTCATTGTGAGTGCGGTGTGGATATGGTTACGAATGGGAGAGAGAGAGAGAGAGAGAGAGAGAGAGAAAGATTTAGATTTGTTACCAGTACAGTCTCACCGGTCAAACCTTTAATTAAGTCCGCGTTCGTAATGCGCTTTCTAGATTTTCTTTCTTTCGCTCTGTCTCTCTCGTCCTCGTACCCTCGCCTCTACATTTTCTATCTCTCTTTTTACTTCATGCCGAATCCACTTGGTCCGTTCCAGTATCCGTTTCTCTGTTCCACGATCCATTCCACTGTCTATCGGTCAGTCCTTTGCGAAAAGTCCGCGTTGGCGGGGCATTGAAGAATTTTGATTGGCTGTTAAAAAGCTGTATATATACCTCCCCTCCGAACCCTTTCTTTTTCGATTAAACTATTTCGAGCATGCGCCCTGTCGGCGCAATTAGCCTCGCTGGTAAATATCCCAGGCTAAATCCTTATACGGTACCGACCTGTTTGAGACTTCTTTTTTTTTCAAAAATCCCGCCACGGCACACGTGGCGCGCACGCTGATGCTCTCCGGCGACGTGATACAGATGCATGGTCACGTGAATGCGAGACGCTGTTATTTGGATGTCGCCGACGTTACGTAATATCCAGAGCTACTAATGCAGAGCTAGACTGGAGTCCGACGACGGATGGACGGGCCAGGCCTGTTTGTGTACGGACGGACGAATAGACGGATAGACGTGCTGTGGTAGCTGGCAGAGGGTGTAATAAATTTGTCTGTAAAAACGATGTAATGCAAACTTATGACACTTTAATTGGACATGCATACCTCGCCGATGCGAGCGCAGTGCGTTGTGCTTTAGCTCGCGTTAATTAGTACTGGTTTTTACGGGCAAATGAATAAAAATGATGGAATTTTTTTTTTTTTATTATTTCTCACTCGCTCACGCGAATTGTTTGGCGCGATCGGGCGTCTCTCTCTTTTAACCTCTTTTTACATCGATATGCACATATGGTGGTGTATAGGTATATATGGGTATTCGTGTACAGGATTATTCAATGGAAACGTACCGACTGAAGTTAGCACGATCATTTGATTCCTAGAACAGCGCTAACTTCAGTCGGTGCATTTATTCTGAATACCGTGCATATCTGGATATCCACGTGCATGTGGTGTTCGGGTTTTCGAACTCCCTTGAAAAAGTTAATAATTGTGTTCATATGTGGATACGTGAAAATAGAGATACAATGCTGGGTGTACACAGAGGTCATAGGATTGCGTTAACGATAAGGGTTACGTTGAAAATTCGTGCTATATATATATATACATATATAAGCGTAGTTATTATAGAAAAAAGAAAAAAGAATGATTCACTATACAAATCCTCACTTATTTAAATTTTGGCAAACAAATATAATTAGATTTATCTGAAATTTTCCAATATCATCTCAATTACGAATTTGCATCCATTAAATCTTGTCTTTCCCAATACAAAAGGTCCTTCCGTACGTACATTTATGGTATAGAAAAAGAAGAACCGTCAGAATGTCACAAGGTTTTCTTTTTCGTCCCTTTAGAAATGCGTATATCGAAATTTGGTCAAAGGTAAAAATAAGTCCTGTAGTTTTGAAAGGTCCCTGTGGGTAGATTGTGGCGATGGATGATGGTGGATAGGTGGTGGTGGATGGTTATGGGGTAAAAAGATCGGCAGTTAATGAGGTACCTCTGAAATCGAGAGGGCAAGCAAGCAAGCAAGGCGTCGCGATAAATCGATCTCGTTAGTAGGAAGCGCTCTTTTTGCCGTGGGCCTGGCTTGCTCATTAGACCACGGCCACGGTGCGACGGTAATTAGAAGTTTTAGTCCGCCCCCGCCATCTTTGCGAGATATTCTCTCTCTCTCTCTCTCTCTCTCTCTCTCTCTCTCTCTCTCTCTCTCTCTCTTTCTCGCTCGCTCTCTCTCTCTCTCTTTCTCGCTCGCTCGCTCGCGAGAGGAGGGCTGCCTCGTTGCCGTGGTAATGACGTGGGCCTATATTCTCCCACTGAGGTTGCTGCCTGCTGAGGTTGCTGGGGGACCCAGGTCTTCTCCTCGCGAGTCGTGACGATCGGTGTTGGATATCATTCGCGATCTCTTGAGAAGTCGGCCAATTATCCTTTTTCACGTGACCTGAACACGATACACGACGTGGTCCAGTTTAGAAGGACTTGGCGGACATAAATAAAAATCTGATCAGGACGAATGTCGATATATATTTTTTCTGTAATTCGTTGACAATCAGGTTTACATTTTCAATTAGTTTGAGATCATTGTATTTTATTATTTTATCGTAGCGGATGATAATTTTTGGAATGTTATTTAAATCGATATCTGAATATTCCGGAAGTTTCTCTAAATGAGGTGGAACAGCTGTAGTAGGTATATGAATGCGGAAGAAAGAGTACGGTAAGTGCAACTTGGGGTTTGATTGGTTGGTACGGCTGATTACTGTGAAAAAGTAAGGGACGATAACTGCCTTTCTGTACACAAAGCCTCGCTGTCCCGTAAATCGACTTAATTAACGAGACGCGTGCATTTGGTTCAGGGTTTAACTCGCTGGGATCATTATTGGTCCCTAAAATCAAGACAATCCAAAGGAAGTTCGCTACTCTTGTTGCAGGAACTCTAAGTCGATGAGCTTCCTACTAGCGGAGTCTTGCAATCAGTTTCCTCCACGTTTCTGTAGTTCTGTTTAGGAGCACTTGAGGTTCTAGTCGGTATAACCGTATATACAGGACAGGGGGTGGGCTCGAGGAGCGGCTCGTTCTTTATTGGGTCAGAAACTAAGGAATGTACTTTTACCTCATTTCACCAGATCCAAATCCTTCCACAATAACGAGTACCGTCAAAAGAATGACAAAAAGTGATAAAGAGCTCAGCAAAGAAAAACAACACATGAAAACTGCCGATAACGACTAAAAAATCATAGTACAGTCAAGAAAAAAAATTTGCGATGGGGCATAAAAATCTCCGTTTAAAAAATTGCAAAATTTTATCCAAAAAAACAATGGCATAACAAACGAGTAGGTGAAGAAGAAGAAAAAAAGAGTGAAAAAGTACGAAAAAAAAAAAATATATGAAAAGGGTTAAATAAAGTAGGTGATAGTGCTACCTAGGATGATTGGTTATACAGAAGGAAATAGGGGATGAAGTGAAGAGAAGCGACCGTCGGAAGCGTAGGATGGTAGGTACAGAGTGAAAAGGAGTAATAGGAGCTTAGGGGTAAAAGCCGCCCACCCACCCCTCTCCCCGTCCTCTAAGGGGTGAAACTGGAAAGAGGGACAGGGAGCTGGGCGGAGGCGGCGTTGTGCGAGTTGGGGGGTTGCGAGTGCTGGAAGTGTGTGTAGGGTGAAACGCGAAAGGAGGTCTGGAGAAAGGGTAGAGTTTGCTAATTACGCGCGCTCTCTCTAATGAATAAGCTCTAATGAACCACTTTCTGTTAATTAAAGGCCACCTCTATCCCCCTGCCGACCATCCCGTCCCGGCGCCATCCCCTACCACCCACATCCCGCGTCGAAGGAGGAGGCTTAGCGAAAAGAGCTCAAATGGAGGATTGCTATATATATATATATATATACACACATATTGCGAACATTTATAAGGACTTAGGTATACTAACAACCCCCTCTCCTGACCTTTATATATATATATATATATATTTGCTATATATACATATATATATACACGGGAGTGTAACGTTACTTCCTATCATCCCTACTCAGTCTAAATTACTCGTTACGTAATACAAGTAATTCTATCTCATGTCCGATATAACCCTAACAAATGAATTGCACATCCCGGACACGCGTATTATCGAGTATTCCATGTTAATGTAAAAATTTTGCAAATTCAAGTTGAGTCGCTGTTTACTTTAACGAGAGAAAAATAATTCATCGGACTCAATGTACCCTCGTTGCATCATTAGACAGTCCGGCAAAGCGTAAACAGGTGTTAACTGCCGTAATTCGCCTCTGATCTGCGCCGTGCATTATCGTTGCCATTGCTATCCCCGTTATCGTTATCATAAACGTTGTCAATGCTACTTCATGCCGTCGTGCGTACCTCAAACGAAGCGGTTGACTTTCGTAATGCGTATTCATTATCGGCACGAGACGCACGTGCCTCTTCGTCCCTTCGTAGTCTATGGTATTTCTGAAGCCGCCGAGTACGTCATCGTCATCCCCTTTAAAACACGAATACAAGGGTATTCAGGTAACGTACTTAGACGGTAATGTGCTTAGACGCTGTGCGCGTCTCTGGCTCCTCGAACGCCTAATTTACGCGGCATTATCGTCGTACTGTCAGACGTCTTGTTTTTCTTCTGGTGAAAGGATGAAATGCATGATATATATATATCAGCACTCGAAACGCACCATCCCCCACTGTCTTACAGAATATTTGTTTAAATAATAAAAATTTTTTTTTTACTTCAAATCGATCTCACGTAAGGTACGAGGGAGTATGATTACCAGCCCTTGAAACGTAGATTTTCCATGAAGTCGAATGGGGTGAAAATACAGTAATCGAAATAAGGGTTGGATACGAAGTCAAGTTCCGCGATCATTAGATTCGCTGTGGTGGCAGCCTTTGTTCGTGATATTTTCTAAAGCAACTTTATAATTGGAGTCACCCCTTTCGAGACTCGGCGAAAACGTGGCGGTACGTCCCTGGCCTCTTGGCAGTAAGGTGCACGCGAAGAGAGGGTTGAAAGAGGGAGGAAGAGGAGCTTCGTGGGTGTAGAAGTAAAGGAAGGAGGTACCAAGGGAGGGTGGTTAACAGGGAGGTGAGCCCGGCAACTCAGACCTCGGTAATTAACTTCGTTCATTAGCTGAAATTGTTTAACGCACCTCCGACCACTCGCCTATTTATGATATCCAAGCCGGATGTCTACCTGCCAGCCAGGGTTGCTTTCTGGTTCGTCTCGACGTTCCTCCGGCGTCGCGTCCCGACTCTTACGTAGCCCCGAGTGCTTTGAAATAATCGCTGGAATTTCACTCCACCCGGTCTCACCCGGCAGGCCTCTCCAGGTTATAATCCAGCCACTTGTAACGTATAAGGTCAGATGAGTAAAGTGTACACGTAGAATGATATTTGTCATAATCAAATTTCGCGATACAACCGGCAAGGTGGTTGGAGAAGGTTATAGGATACGCTGCGGGCATATGGTACCCAGAAGGCACTGGGAATATTTTTACTAGCGTAGGAAGCGAACGATCATCTGGGTCCTGTACATTTAATATTCATGAAGTCTTAATTACGAAGAAGATTGATAAAGTAACTAATAGCGATGAGAGGAACAAGTGCAATAAAGGGGTCAGATGGGGATGAGTGGGAGAGAGAATAGTAAAAGGAATTATATAAATATGAGAGATGGAAAAGGACAAAAGAGAAGTGGATGGACTGCGCCGCCTTATTTTTCATTAGAGAGACCCAAGCTAATCCCGGCTCAATTATACTTTTGCGAGAGTGCTTAATTTTTTGCGTTTGGCGTTGGATCCCCTGGTCTTGCTCCTGCCCCCCTCCCCACACTTCCTGCCCGCGGTCCATGCCATTTCAAGCGGTTAATGTATTCCGGTATTGTTATTCCTACTCCCACTCCTATACTCAGCTGCCACTCATTAGGGAATCCGTTTGCAGCTATCCGTTTTTAAACGCTTTATATTTACAATTCAATTTGCTTTGTGAGCTTACCATCGTACAACCAACCAACCAGCCTGTAGCGCTACCCCAGCCGGGGGGGTGCTGAGGGGAGCCCCTTACCCCGTCCTGTCTGACTACCTATATACGCTCTGTTGGTCCACTCTTTTCCTCCGTGTCGACTTTCTATCGGTCCGACGGAAACTGAGTGGAAAGAAAGAAAAAGGGAAAAAGAGTGAGGAAATAAGAAAGGCAGAGGAAGAATGGCGGTAAAAAAATGAGGAAAGTGGTGAAAGAAAAAAAAAAAGAGTGATAGGAACATAGCGAGGATAATTTCTTTCTTGCTTTACTTTGCTTGTAAGACTTCCAGGGTAACTCTCCTCAGATGCCACTTGAAATTCCGAATTTAAGTTCTTTGGAATTTCCTCTCGAGGCGAAGAAGAAATTTGTGTCACGTTTTAAAGACTGCTCAAAGATTTTGGGTTAATAGTTTTCGTTGGGGGCCAATCTTTATATCTAAACTGTACTTGGTCATTGTTTGATGATTTTGTAAATTTTGTAAATTTAAAAAAAAAATTTTTTTTTAGATTTTCCATTTTTTTTTAACAGGTACAAAACTCGCGTGCACCGGTAGTTCTACCGCGTATACCTGCACTCACGAATCCTGAGTACGTGGACCGATTACGCAAATCGTATAGAAGGGTGAAAGCGCGCCTAAAGGGATGGGGAAACAATGTGGCCAAAATTCGTAATAATTCCAATACACTGACTATAGGATCTGGGGTGGACGCGTTCAGGGACAGGGTGTCGTGGGGTTTGTTGAAGGTACGGACCGAGTACGGGGGGATGCTAGATTCTGTTGGAATGGGGGGTTGCTGGGATTGGGGTGAAGTTGGGGGGGGGGGGGAGGAGGTGGTTTGGAATGGGAGTGCGGTCCCCGTAATCCGCTGATGGACGCATTTACTGATTACCCAAACCCCTTTCCGCCCTCCGGTTTCACCCCCCGCAGAACTCCACTCTCCCACCCTTGGCCCCTTTAAAGCTTTCACTTGTATTTCTTACTACAGGGTGTCCCAAACGAAGCGATCATCCGTATACCGTGTACGTCGATACCTGCGTACCTATCTGTATAAGGGTTTCCGTGCAGACTGGCCGAATCAAGGGGATGAAAAATCCCCAGGAAGCCTTTTCAAGGATAAACTGCTCTATGCACTACTTGGGGGGGTTGCAAGTACATGCCCATGAGTTTCTATGAGTTTTCCAGCTTTCCAACCCTTTCTCGACTTTCTCCACGTATACTCTCTCTTCGCTCGGTCTGCTGATACTGCGAGGTAAATAAAAGGGTGGCTCGTCCGACGGTCTTTTACAGTCGAGTTTTTCGACTCGGTTTTAGAGTACATTCGCGAAATTTACGTCTTTTTATCTTCTCCATTCTTCTGTACCCTGCGTATCCATTCGCAAGCCTATCCTATCTTTTATACTCTTCCTCCAGCTTTTACTTCCTTTATTCTAAAGCTTCTTTATGCTTAACTTTATTTTACGATCCGATACCAGGGCTGGTGAGCATTTTGTCATTAGGGGAAATGAGTCTTATACAATAATAATAATCCAATTTTAAATTGCATATACGAACCATATATCTATAGACATAAGCAATTTAGAAATAAAATTTTTCAATAGCAAAATTGTTTTTTTTAAGGTTATCTAATCCTGATTGATCCAACGCTCAAAGTCAGCGAACCAAAACGAATTATCAGTCCTGGGATAAAGGCGGTACCACACAACAATGATTTCCGATACACTCAAGTGAATCTTAAGTGGCCTATTAACGGGTCTTACATATTTCCTTTCCCCAAGATATTTTTTATCAATTGTGCGGTTTCCTGCCTGGACAAGATCAGGATGACTCCGTAGGACAGGAACAAGTAGAAATCCATCCGAGTTCAGCTCCTGTTCGTAGGTCACGTGAACGTTTACACGGACGATAAAATCCTTAAAACATCAACAAGGTACCGACGCACTCATTTTGGGCCATTTGAGGTCCCATTAAAACGGCCTTGCGGTGGGTAAATTCCGCGCGTGACGAGACAGTCAATGACGTCGATAATGGCGATGCCTTCAATGAAGCCCCGGATGATCACGCGAAGCGATCTGACCACCAAGCGGCTGATCTCTTCTCCGCAGATCCACAGAATGGTACCGAAGATCGATTTCACATATTTCAACCCCTAAGAGTTCCTAAACCTATAATTGACATCATATATCAGTATGACGTACGGAGTACCCAAAAAATCAAAATTAAATCCCAGCCCTCGTAAATCCCTAAAATCAGCCTATAAAAATAATTTACAAGATTACGTAATAACTAATAAAATTACCTCGAGCTTATCAGAAGCGACGGCTCTCTAAACTAATTAGACGAAATTGACAAGTTCAATTTGGCAGATGGTCGGTACGCGTCCCTCGCGCAATTGCGTGAGAAAAGGTGTCCCGGCAACGTGTTAGGGGTTGTTGCGCCCTTATTCGCGTGGGCAACCGTGAACAAGGGATGTACAGGGTGCATCCGAGGAACATGATAATCGTAGTAGTAATTACATAAAGGAGACGGCGAGCTAGGAGCTTCGGGAGATCCGGTGAGTAAGGAGAGAGAAAATTGGCGGGAGAGAGAGGAGAGGAAGGGCTGAATGGATGGGGAAAGGAGATGGGAAACTCATGAGACGCACTAATTATCTCGCGCATAAAATCTCATTAAATCCCCGAGACGGAATCCAGCCGGCTGTCGACAACATCCCTTATCCCTTTTTAACGTCTTCCTGTCTCAGACTAACCAGCCCGAACCCCCTTTCGATTCTATACTGGCAGGAGTCTCTCTTCTCTCAACAACCCCCGTCCAACCCCTCCGACCTTCTCCGTTACCATTTCATACCTCTCAGCATCCAGTCAATCTCTAACGTTCAAATCATTATCCAGGATCGTTTCCCGTTTAACGGTACCGTCTGTTATTTAGATGCCCGTTAATAATACTACGTGTAAACGAAGCCAGAGACTCCACCTGGGAAAGTGGGGCCTTTGCAATGTACCAAACAAGATCCCTGCCAGGAGTTATATCTCGTATATTATGTGTGTATATATATATATATATATATATATATTTACGCGTACCATATACTGTTCAAAGATGTGTATATATATATATATATATACTCAAATGCGGTTAGTATCTCTGCTGAACTCTACAGATATTTCAGTTTGCCTGTATTTTAGTTGAAGCCATTATTAAGCTGACAACTGGTATCTTCTGTGTGTCCCATTAGCCCCTGACTGGGTGAGGTTTACGTGGGGTAGATTTTGACTTGGACGAATAAAAGATTTTATTATGAGTTACAATGAATTATGTAAGATCGGTTGGTTGGAACAGGGTATTTTTTTTGAGGTTTCTTTTAAAGGCGAATTGAGATATTTAATTATTTGGAATAACCCTTGCGAATAATGGTCCATTGGCCAAATCGTACGAAGGGACGATGACGTAACTTCCGCTCTAAATGTTTTATGCGATAATTTAGGCTCCACGGGGCTTCGGCTTATATTGGCAGATTTCAATCGACGTCAGTTAGCCGAATTCGTTGAAACTTTCAATTAGCGTTGCCCCGACTGACGTTCTCGCGTTCTCGGTAACTACCCTTGGTCTACGCCGCCATTTTACGGAACCGACTCCCGTTTTTTCGCGTGAGGGATGAAAGGGGCGGAAAATAATTTTTTGTTCGATCTCTTTGAAATCCCTATATCGCTGTCTTAAGCGTGTCAATTATTCCCTAGAAATCCCTAGAAAGTATCTCAATGAGTCTATCTAGTGACATTGAGACGGTCGTTCTTATTGTATTAAAAAAAAAGTTAACTACACTCTTAAGATCGCGACGCTTATTAAATCACTGAGAAATTTCGATTCGCGGCTGGCGAGTTGCCAGTGCCTGCCCCATCATTCTCATTTTCCCCGTTTTCTATTTTTTCGCAATTTTTTTCAAATATACCAATAAAAAGTTGCTCCGATCTCATAGCCAGTTTTATATACCGTCGCGCTCACACACAAACTCCTGTATAAATAGCTATAAGGGAAAATGGCTGAAAGTGGTATAGACGAAGGATAAGTGGAAGAGAGAAGAGAACTCATCGTCAGGAGGATGAGGAAGGTATAGCCGCGGAATATAAAAGGTATTATCTCCTATTTTATTAATATTCGTCGGGCTACGCGAACGACTTGATAGCTCGTCACCTGTAATTAGCGTCGACTGACACGAAGTCGGCCGATCGTTTATTAATTAGTTCAGCGGGAAAAGTGAACCCGACTGCCTGTAGCTGACTGGTCGCCTAGAACCTGTATATCTATATATATGTGTCAGATGGATGTATATATATATATATATATACACATACATATATAGCGATAATAGAAACTGGCTATGCACGTGAACACTATGTGGGCATATGTACATATTCAGATGCCAGTAGCTGTAGGTAGGTTTATTACGCAGAGACGCAGAGACGCGGGATAACCTTTGGGGGTAGCGAGTGTGTCTGCGGAAACGTAGCGAGGGTGACCTTAACGTAATTAAGGACGTCACATATCCGTGACGTGCGCACGAGCGACTCGTTCCCCATCCAATTTTCACGTGGTGAGTAAAGAACGCCGAGGAGAGTCTCTCGCGATATTGGATGGGAATTAAGCCCCGATCGAACTAATTGCTACTCCTTAATGAGCTTTATCACTGATTACTTGGATGGGAGTGTCACCCGTTATATACATACGCTATCTTGCGAACCCTTCAGTCAGTTAAATATAGACGTGGATGAAGGACTGGTCGGAGTGTAGAAAAATTAAAAAAAAAATAAATCAGTTAAGGGTTGTAGGAAAAAAGGGTGTAGTGATTGAATAATTGCGATCGATAACAGAATTTGATTGCACGAATATAACCGATGTTGGGATTTTAATTTTAGATTTTTTTTTTTTTTTTCGGAAAAATTTGTTTAAGGGCTCTTTGTCCAGGGGCGAGATAGAGGGGTCCCTTTGTAGAATTTTTTTTGGACTTTTCAAACCTCGAGCTTGAGCAACACCTGATAAGTGTGCGGATAGCGGGAGGAATCGGTGGGTGCGAATAAGGGTGAAAATATGTGCTGGGGTGGTTGCGAATGTGAATAGGGGTGGGTGGTAGGAGTTTTTAAATATTTTAAGAGCCATCAGCCATGGTGAGCACGTGTCAATATGAGTGTTGGAGAAATTTACTACACCCCGTGGAATTCCCGTGACACGTGTTATCGGGGATGATGCTCGACGCGATCTCCTCAACCCTCTATTTCGACTGGGACACACCCCCTCCGCCCCCCCCCCCCCCCAGAATCCCGTGCCGCAAAAGCTGCAGCTTCACGCGCGCGCGACTTCAGCCGCGGAATAAAAAGTTGCCTAGATGCAAATGGAGGGTGAAACATGCATGCCGCAACAACCCTCGCGGTGTCGCCCACCTACCACTGTATAAAACACGGGTCCCTAAGCACACCCTGTTTACGGCCCTGGTCCGACACTCTTTCTTGGCAAACTCTAAACCCCATGAACTACCTGTCTAGGTAGGTATCTTGCGCCAACGGGGAATAGAGGATGTCAATTTTTTTATAAAACTTAAGCAGCCACCCTTATTAATACAGGCGATTAAATATTCTCATTGGAAAATCATCGTCGATCAATATACTCCAAATAAATAATTAAATCTTACTACGGTATCGATATCGACCTCAGTATGAATTTTCTAAAAACTTCCTATTTTCTTTGATCCGTCATCTGAGAACCCCTGTCTGCTTCCCTCCTGAGGCAAATCATAAGACATGAATGTAGTACTCCTTCAAACCGTCACCTGACCGTCAACGTCAACCTAACGTTAGTAGATACGAGGAGAAAAGCCGGGAGAGACGAGCCGATCTATTATTTAGCCGGCAAAATGGCAGCTTATCCTTACGGGGTAATGCGTTCCGAAAATTCATGGAAGCTGGTGTATTTTTAATTTCACTATAATGTACATATACATATTGTAACGAAAAATCTAAGATAATGATAAGTTAGAAAGGTACTCCCCAAATTACGGCACGATCTCTCGCCTGCAAATGGCACGATACTCTTTCCGAATTTTCCGAGTTTACGCAATACGAAATAAAGTAGACTTAGCAAAATGCCGGATGCGCGCCAGACGCATCGTTGCGTCATGATAATAGGAAAAGAGGTCCGACCAGCAGGAACGGAACTAAAAGGTATGGTGGAGGGGCTGGGTCGACGCAGCTGTTAAATAAGGGAGAGATAGAGGAAAAAAGAGTGAGAAAAATCAGATTGAGTGCCGATGAAATTCAGTAACAGGAAACATTTAAAAAATGGCCCTTTTATTTTGGGACTTGAAATAAAATACATGAACAATTTAGCAATTTCAGTTGTGATACTTGGAAGGTTCGAAATCTGGGTTCCACTGGAGTCTACGCACGATACATTGGCGTACGTCGCCTTGTCGCGAGACTTGAAACGCTACAACGACGAGGACGGCCTGCTGCCGTCATCCCTGGATGTCCCGTGGATGTCTTCGTTGGGTCCCGTGTAGACCGGACGTCAGAGGGTCCTTTCTTCTCGGCCTAGGGTAGCTCCCTCTACGGATGCCGTTAGCTAGGCATCGGTACCGGAACTGACGTGACGATAAGTTGTCCATTGCGATATTCTCGCTGGATTTGCTCCCTACTTTAGTCGGGGTTGTCCGTAGCGGGGTAGAGGTGTCTGCTGGTAGCGGCGTACCTGCACGCTCCCTGACGTAACCGTAGGCAGTTTCCTTCGGACGAGACTAGAGAAGGTGAAGTTCTCGATACTGGTTATTGGTCTTTCTGGGCATAACGGTGTCTCGATATGCCGCATGAAAGTATTTTACAATAGGAATTAGCCTAATCCTATTAAATGATATACTCGAGACCCTGGAGTTCTTGGCCGGTTATTTTAGCTAGCGCGACACTAAGGTACTACGTCCTGTATGATAAACACAAGAGTCTACCGATTCTAGCCTTGTGACGTAAATAACGTCACAGTATATATATATATAGGTGCGTGCACGAGTACACGCGCTTTTAAATAACGCGAGCAGTCACGGTCTGTCTGACGTAAGATATAAATATAGAATTCTTAATGACGATAATTATAATTACGGAGAGAAAGCAGGCTATATGAACCTTCGAAAAAAATATGTTAAAAGTATAAAAAAAAAAGATACGCGTTTATATATAGCACAGAAAAGCTCCATTATACGTCCGTCTAGTATATCCTGATAACAAATCGCGAACAACTGCGTCTGCTGACATGTTTCAATATGGCGTAGGGTTTGTTAACGTCGGACATAACTTTCATTAATTGGAGAGGACTCTGCGGAGTGAAGGCAGTGGCGTGGCTGCCGCGGGCTTCGTAATTAATCTTACGCTCTAATGAGTGTCAATTGGCAGGAGCTGCCAATTAACGTACTAGCTGCCAGCTTAGTTTTCAGTACCAGAACGGAACTAAGAGACCGGTCAAGTCGGTGGTGTTTATCATGGATGAAAAAGTCTGACACAACAAAAGCGTACGTAATTGAATTATGCATTGTATATTAAAAAAGATAAGAGAACAAAAGTGTGCAAAAGAAAAAACAAATTTATCCAGCATATCTTCTCGTTAATTATAAATATCGTCTATTTTACTCCGGAAACATTCTAACCTCACCTACCACATAGCGTAGCACTGATAATCGGACATAATTAAAATCACTAAATGAAAACTAAAGGAAATCACTAAAAGATTAGAACCTTATCAATCCATTGTATATTCCTTGCTGACGCACTTCAGTGCGTAATGCAAATATTCTCCAACTGAATCGTTATATTTATTTTTGTTACCTATACTACATAACGCTATATATATATATACCCAATATACTATACGTACATAAAAGTATCGCTGGCAGCACCTTGCAGACCATTAAGCTTTAACCCCTATCCTCGTAAACGGCCCAGTAACACGACACCGCTTCAAGACATATTAACAGAGATAGGAGGCAAGGGTCGCAGCGCTGTAAATAATATTGCGATAAAATAGTAAAAATAAAAGAAAAATGAAAACCAGCCCTTAATACCCACTGGCCAATTCCTTCGGGATAATGCCAAGGATCACGACGCGTTTGACTCTGAGCCTAGTAGAGGGAGTTCGTCTTCGTTAGAAAACAAGGCGTATATATATATACAATATATACACATATGCAGTATATCAACGAGGGGTGAATTGGAGTGAAGGTATCGAAAAACGAAGGAGGGAGGAAAGTCAAGGGAGGGAGAGCGAGAGATAGGGAACGCGAGTGGGTGAGTAAGGGTGAAGCTTGGGAAAGGGTGGTAGGAGGGGGGGGGGCAATCTTGCTAATGTAGCACCCTCTCTTCCTACAGACCCTCGGCCAAACCACTACGTATAAATAACGCGCGAGCCCGTCACCCTCCCTCCGCCCTCCCCTCTCGTCCTGTCTCCCCCCTTCAGAATCAACCCGAAAACTTTGCCAAGAGAGTACTAGGTACGTCTCACCTTTCGAGCTCTTGCACTGGCATCCCCTGTCGACCTCTTCTGTCTCTTTCTGACATACAAGCTATCCTCCGCTGCACCCCTTCGCTCTTATTACGTATAGTGCGCTGATGCTGAGATACACGTGGTAACTTCGAATGGGGTAAAACGCTAAAGTCTTAATTCACAGAGATACTATACTCGTTATTATTATCATTATTTGTTATTATATAATAAGATATCGAGAAATTTAATTAATCTCTAGAGTTACAATATGAATTGTTAGTCGTTCTATTTTTTGGATGGTGTTGGTATTCAGTGATATAGAAGTTAGACGGGGTGCGAGACGAGTGGCCGAGAGAGTTTTGGATATGGGGGTGGAAAACGTTCTGAGGGTTGAAGGCGGAATGGAAGGTTGATTATGGTGGGACTGTGTGCGTATGGTAGAGCTTGCAGATAGATAGTGCGTGGCTGGGAAGGGTAGATGGGATGGAAAGCTCCCAATCAAATATACATGAGTTCATTAAGATGATATTTATCGAATGGAAGGTATTGGCATAATGCCAGGAACACAATAGCGCCAAAAGACCTATTCATCCGCTTAGTCTGTATCCACCCTATGTTCGAAATGGCGAGTCGAAGACGGAGGCATTAGGGGTTTTGTATGTTTTGGCAATTAATTACAGAGCCGTGTATATCTTTTTCGTGGAGTCCAGAAACACGTATTTTTTGGCTGGTTAGGATGGGGCCCTTGAAAGATTTGGTCCACGTAAAATGTCATATATAATGTAATTGGTAGGAAAAGTAATTAATGGGATTTACAAAAAAAAAAAATTAGATAAATTGCGATTAAGGATTTTCGTTTTTTTTTTTTAGGTTTTAGAAAAATTTGATCGTGGATTTTAAAAATCGTCTTTTGGGGGGGGGGGGGGGATTTTCAATATTTTTTGTCCTTCGGTTCTCGTCGTCGATTTCGCCCGACGGCTTTGCCGTCTCCGTCGTGCAACCCCTTCGACGCGGATTTCGAGGGGTATGCGCGCACGGCACACTGCAGCTGCCCCACCTTTGCCATTTCAATTATCCCACTTTTAGCGGGCTTATTTAAATCCTAAGTGCATACTCACGGACTACTCGCGGGTGAACTCGCGCAATAGGTCTACGGCAGCAATGGCAACGACGCTGGCACCGGGAACCAGCAGCCAGACAGCTGGGGATTCGTAGCCACAGCTACCAGGAACCTTCGCCAACACGGTTCGCAGTTCACCAATTCTACTTCGTTCAGTAGGTGGTTCGTTCATTCGCCAGAGTGCATTTGCATTTGCTCCATTATTTACCCGATCGTCTCATTTCCCTTGTTTCCCACTATGAAACATCGAACGATGGGGAGAGACAAGTGCTGCGTTGTAAAACAGGGGTTTTCGCTATACAGGGGTATTAGCTCGTGGGGATAGTTAAGGGAAAAGATGTAATTTTCAAATTTTCATTAAAAAGGTATTTTTTGAAACTGTACAAAAAATATGAGAATTCCATTGATTTATTTTCTGAATTATTTATTGGTATATAATTTTTTTTTTTTTCACTATGGACGTTTCAAATCTCACGCTGTTTCTTGCCTTCCTTTTTTTTTCAGTCTTCTCTCTAGACAATTATGCCTGTCAAAGAAACTGTCAAGTGCCAATGTCCCGCGTGTTACGCTGGAATCATTTGTAACGACTTTTCGTGAGAAAAAGCGATAGCCATTACGGGGATCGTTTGTTGGATTTGGAGTAGGAAGGGTGGCTGGGAAAAAAATTGTCAGCATTCGTTTCCCTTATATAGGGTAGGACGACGGGTTTGGGATTAAGGGAGCATCAACTGTATTAACTGACCGTTCCTAAAGGAAATACATTATGGCGAGAACGATTAACCTCTGAAGTCAGAGTCAAAGTCAGTATATACATCCCTTGTGAGGTCTTCGCGATCAGCCACCCCTATCAAACAAAGTTACTCCCTGATACCTACTACCCTCCTCACAGCCCGTAAGACCAACGTTGTGATTTCTCGCGCAACTTTTTTTTTTACCCGATGAAAAATTGCATTAATTTCCCTGGAGGTTCTGTCAGGCTGTTAACCCCACGTCTTTGGAAGCTGGTCAAGACATTTCTGTACAGGCTGTTTCACTCCAAATAATTCGCTATTAATGTATTGAAATTTTGGCAAAGTGACGACTAAAAAAATTTATACCAATTTTCCAAATTTTGAACCATCAAATTTGATTTTTCACAAAAATAATTTCCGATTCGTACCCCGTATAATTTCTTAATCGATCCATCGATCGAATCCTTAATATCCTCTGATTCCAAAATTGATAATTATCACAATCGTACGTTATCAAACTTTCATTCGTATCATTACTGCAAGTCGCCTTTGTCTTTTCAAAATATAATTTTTATATCCGTAAAAAATTTTATATCGACCGATTATATCCTAGCAAAATCCTTATCATTTTTTTCAACCCTAAAATTTCCCTTCCACCTACAGTCTCCGGGCCACCGACGCTGGTCAAGGAAAACGATTAATAAACTAATCATTCTCAGGCGGCGGTATCAATCATTTTACGGTCGGAGCTTACTTCTGCATCGGACAGCTTAAGTAACCACGAGCCAGTCGGCAGATTATATTTGCTTCAGTTCAGTCGGGCTCGTTGTTCTACGTATAGAAGGAGAGGCCACCCTTTGCAATATCCTCGGTAATCGAACTGTCAATGACTCATTCACAGGGTACGATAAATTTTACGACGATTTACTCCGAGTTGGATGGTACTCTTTCTTTCTCCATGCCCTCCCCACGCCCCACCCACCGTTACTTCCTCCTCCAACCCCCATAATTAGTCGACCGGAAAAAAAAAAAAAATTGTGACAATAAAATTTACATAACATCGAATCCGAGTAAAGAAAAATTAAAATGACGATTAAGGGTAGAGACGACATAAAAAAAACAAAATTTCGATTGTAAACTATAAAGCGTACAAAATAATCGAACAGCGATTGAGAACCCCTGAAATGGACGAGGTCTTAGCTGGCAAGAGTTTCCTTATTGTTGGATATTATAATAATACCCGGTCCATAACGTGTATCGTCTATTATACGTAACCTAATAGCCAATTTAAGAGAACACGATTTAATAAGTCAAGCGAGTTGCGCGGACCGGCATATTGGATCAGCTAGCGGCAAAAAGCATCCCCTGATTCCTGCACGATTTAACCTCGTTTCAAGAAGAAATTTATTGTGCCCAGACTCGAACTTATAATCCAATCAAGTTTCTTAGCCCTTGAGCTGTACATTGCTGGGATGTTTATTCTAATTTTATATTCTTAAGAAACCGACAAAAGACTCGGCTACTTGATCAGCATTTTCATCGCTACTCAAACTGTCTCCGGGGATAAAGCTTAGAATTAGGACTGAGGTTGCTAATAAATTTTACACGCGTTCACCTAAAACAGCCTTTCGCAGTGCATTTGGTGCTATGAGTACGTGGTCATAATACTCTGTGCTTTAATAGGTTTACCCCTGTACACACGCGGACGAGAGATTACGCCATATTGATTCTATCGTATTTACGGATTATCATAATGGTCTGCAAAATATTCAATCCAATAAAGCGTAATCCTCGTTAGCTTAGAATTACGTACGTTCTATATATCTATCATTGGGAAACTTTTTTTATCATTGATTGATATATATATATATGCTCTAAATAAAAATTAGCAAAGTTGATATATATATATATATATTTCTTATCCATGGGTTATACGTGTCTTCATGAATCACCCCTAAGATATTTCATTCAACTTCAAGTTTAAGAGAATCCAGACCAGCAGCCAACCAACCCCCACTAATTTTCACCCTAAGCTACTAATGCATGTAGTCCTGTAGGTAACAAGGACCATTGTGTCCTGGACCAGCAGTAGAATAGACGGCAGAGAAAGTGCACGATGCCCAGCGGCATCCGGGCAGCCCATAATTCATTCCACAGAAAGGAACAATTGAGTGAACTCGTGAAGAGAGTCACACTAGCCAATTGTTACGTCTGGCAAACATGGAAGGACCTGTACGTGCTTATGGATATACCACAAGATGAAAAAGTTAATATTAGGGCTATTTTGAAAATAGAAAAAATTTATGTTGGCAAAAAGAGAGTATCTGCGTTAAGACAGTTTTTTGGTGGGTTAATTAGGGATGGGATTTAATCGAGTATTTGATATCAATATTATTATTATATTTTAAAGATAGTTCAAATTCGGTCAGACAACTTCAGGATATCTAACGATTCTAATGCTGGGACCAAGGACCTAGGTCCAATGTTTCGCATTCAAAGTGCGCGCGCACTGGGCCTTTGCGACCTCATAGAACCTAATTAATTTTAGGGTAATGAGTCAGTTCCTCTGGACTCATCTCGGATGAAGGTAAAACAAGATCCGCACGCCTGGAGCTATGCTGTAGTTCTGACGTAGCCGAGTCTTGTCCCGTGAACGAGTGAATTCAGCACCGGCTCTGTGTATCCTTCTCTGTGCTGGCACCTTTGCACTGACAAAACTACCCCCGGCCCTTAACACTGATTATACTATATCTCTATTGTATAGTGTAGTAGCTGCGCGCTACATATCCTCACCTGTTCTCAGCACGAACTCACTCTGCTTCCAGCTCTGTATATACACTTGTGCTTAGATTAGATTTGATATTAATTGCTTGCCTTGGCTGCTTATTAGAACCGGCGCAGTGCTGCCACCTGTATTCATAGGGTGAACTATGGATGGTCTAGTGGAGGGTAAAGCTTGAAGAATTAAAACTCTTATTATTCATAAAATTTATATTTTTACGTAGTTCGAAGCTTTTATTTTAGCAAAAATTTTTGGATATCAGTTAATTTTGATAAATTAATTCTATACAGGTATATTGTGTTTATACTTGGCGGTTAGGTAATTTCCGAAATTTTGTACGAAAAGTTATTTTGGTAAAAAATGGGAAAAATGGTTTTTCCGACGTACATTTAAAATGGTGGATGCTATTTATACGCGATGAATAAAGATTCAACGTCACGTACTCAAAGGATTCACCATAATGTAACTGACCTTCATTTCTGAAGAGAGGCACCGGTTAATGTAGAAGATAATTTAAATCGTGACCGATAGATATACACGTATGCATAACTGCCGGCAAGCAGACCTGTATATGAGAAAGTAACTAGAAAAAAAAGAGATAAAAGTCACCCGCACGAATAAGAAGCGAAGATGGAAGTCAAAGGGGAAAGTTGAACAAGCGATGCAGGTAAGGTTGAACCCGAGACACCTAAAGACCTCGTGAGGTCAAGTTCAGCGGTTCGCAAGAGTCACGGAAGAGTCCTGTACTTTCCCCCCCACTCACCCAGACCCCATCCCCACTAAACGCCACTCTCGTTCTCATTCTCGTAGCCGACTTGCAGTACGAAGAAAGTGGAGAAAAAAAAAGAAAAGGAATACCCAGTCTCAGTTTTCCAAGTTACAATAAGAAAAAAAGAAGATGCGATACAGTGCGATAAAACGTGAAAGACCAAAAAGTCCCTAGAGAAAGTAACTAAACGACTTTCCTATGGGGAAATTAAAATGCCACCGATTATAGTATCAATTTCTTTTTTACTTTATATTCAGCAATTAGATTAAGATTTATCCACATATTGAGAACGCGATACTCCATGAATGTACGCGCATGCGTACGAGTATATATATACATATATTCAGAGCGGAAATGTACGTGGCGGCTTCCGCGATTTATTTATTCAAGCAGCGGTACTTAGAATACGTGATACGTTGCGCTACGGACTCTGGATCTTATTTCTTAGTACAGTGGACCACACCGCGCTTGGTTAGTTTATAAGAGTCCTCTTTGATCTGACAAGATGACGCCTACGCCATAGGCAAATAAACACAAGTCAGATATTAGCTGAGCTTGTCATTTATTATTTTTCCAAGTATTATAGACACTGATTATACACTATTCGGTGTCGGGCTTTGATTTGCATATTTGGGTCTAGGAATAGATTTGAGTAATTTTGTTTCACTTAAAAATCATAAAAATTTATTGGAATTGCATTCACTCTATAATCAATTTATGGGTATATAAATGTGCATTTGGATAGTGATTTATTTTTGAAAATTTTAATTAGTAATTTTGGGTAAAATTTTTCAGTAATTATCATTGGGAATTCACGTGTTGCATAACCACGTGAAAAACCACGAGACTCGAGATTTTCCGGAATTAATATTCATCGATTCGTGCTTCCGATGAATTATAAACTTAAGGGTGCATCTTACGCGTCATGGACCCGCTGCATCTCACCCACGAATCACCCGGTGGAATTTCAATCGATTATTTATTCACGTAAAGCCATGATATTCATATGGAAAAAAAGAACCTGAAGAAGAGCTTCAATAATTACTATGTACCTGTAATATGCATCCCTATACGTAAATCATATATACCATACTGTACAAAAATATAAAGCTTGGTAATCAAGTGAGCAGAGGCGTATTTCATAAAAATTTTTTTCGCAGGATGCACAAGGAACTAATATCCCCTATATGGTCCTAGTTGAAAAATTCCTTGTTTACCGAAACAATATGAAAAAGTTTATTCAATATTGGATATACGCAAGTATACATATATCGCATGAAAATTAGAGTTGAAATGATCAAAGTGCACGAGCAATATAGATTCTCATAAACGTCAGCATTTCCATGGAACTGAAACCACTTCCATCTCCTCATCTGCGATACATTGTATCGAATGACGCAGCTAATTAGGATGAATTAATACTGCAAACAGTAATTTCTACATGGCAACCGGGTAAACCATTCGAGTTAGACGGTTGGACGTATTACGACCCAGTACTTCCTCCTCGAGCGCGTCGACGTCGGTCCATTCAGCCCGTAGTAGAGCCAACAAGCGAGCACCCTAATTGCCAAGGCGAATGATAATTGTTTTATGAAATTTAACATTAATTCCATAGGCAGGTCGGCTAGACATAATGAAAATAACGAGAGAAATTCAGACGCTCCATAGTCACCCTGCAAAATCGAGATCTTGTAGAAATGCTTAAAAAAAATTCCCCAAAAAAGATTAGATAAAGCCCAAAGATACAAGTAATAATTAACCCAACAATACCTGATTGTACCAATAAAAGTATAAAATCCAGACGATTACTATAACGTCTGGTATCCGGTAAGTCGTCTTCTCTCAAAGCAGCATAAAGCAAGCCGTACAATAGGTGCCATAGGAGCGAAGGTAATGCCGTGAGTATCTAGTGAATTTCGGTTGGTTAGGGTCTAGACAATGATCTGCTTTGCCTCGCGTAATGGAAGACAAACAGGTTCGTCCCCTTATCCACTCTGAGCTTTCGAGATCCCGACGATCCAGTCCTGCGCCGCCACAACACTCGCTGTCTTCGGCAGGAAGACATCGGAGACCCAGAGTCAGCGACAGCATTGTCCCGTTAAGGGCATTACCCTAGGAAGTTGACGTAAGGATGAGCTCATCGTAAAGACAGTCCCCATTATCATGCAGCGCAGCATAACAGCGTAGCAATTTCAAACACTGTTACCAAAAAGCGGTTCAGGTTCCACGGGACCGGTGCGGGCCTTTGTAAATTCGCGTGCCAGAAACCACTAATAAACCATAACCTCTTAGGGCATTGACGTGATGCGAAGAGGTAGATGGTCTACGCCCTACTGCCAGCGGACTCCGCCCTCTCTACTCATCATTCTCATGTACTAATTATTGGGCCCGCCATACCGCGGCTAATTTACAGACTGTAACGGAGAAGATATAGCTAAAGAGTATATCGTCGGTGGTGCTAATCTGATGGTTCTCTTTTATCTTGGGTTGCGTCATGATACGTTAGCCGCGCACAGGGTACACGGAACCTTGGGTTCTATCGGATAATAAATGCAGCAGGGTGTACGGAGCTTTTCAATTGGATTGCCCGTGAAGGTATGCGAGGAGAATGGAAACTTTTTATAGGGGATATATAACGAGTGTTGTGTCGGTAGGCATGCACAGTGGATGTATGGGCTGGATGAAATACATCCGGATGTCAATGCATCGGATGCAGTCAGACAGTCCAGGTGGTTTGGTATCTACCTGGATAGGGGCTGATACGTGTATAGATGGATGCATCTGTACAAATGCACTGTATATTTCTGATCCGTTATAGTGGGCGTCATGGGAAAAGTTGGGGCACACGTGTGAACACGCGTCAATATGCCGTTATCCAATTAAAAAGCTGCCTTTGTGCAAGCCGACCTGTCGCAGCCAACCCCGTCGACCTTCTACCCCTCCAATCGAAATCAACCCCTCGCACGCAAAAGGCTGCTTCCAATTAGTAGAACTTCTGCTGAATTGGCCGACGTCGAGCCAGCGGCCAGGATGTGCTCGATGGCTTAGTGTACTGTATTACTCGGCATGACTTGAACTCGACACTACCTCGTGATTACGTGATTTGAACGTCTTATATATTTTTTGAAAAAAAAAAATCACAACTTTAGGACTGATATTTAATTCTTCTTGGGTGACATCAGGAATATTGAGAATGAGCGCAGAGTCAAGGGTTGATCGTGCCAGCCTGGGGGGGTGGATGCGAAAATCGCGTGTTCGCGGAACAAAAAAAGATTATTTTTATATGATAGATAATGTACAATGGCGTGTCCGTGCGATTCGTTGTGAATAAAAAAAAATATATGTAATAGCGTATTCATGGGGGTTGGGATTTTTTGGTAAACCGTCTGGCGGCCGTACTTCATACTAGTGCCACCTGTAAATCTAATAGCGTGCGTCGAAGCTCCTGCACGTGATCGTATTTTACACGTTACTGGAAATAGTACCGAGCGTAGACACCAGAGGGTAGTTTAGACAGATAAAGGAAAATACGAATAGGGGTTGCAGACACAGACTTTATTATAAAGTCAGTGACAAATATGTATATCCGTTCGATACAATGCTATTTTCGAAATATTTTACCGATCAATTATTCTTTTGACCCTTCCACCCCCTCGATAATTACCTTAACCAGCAATATCAAATCGATGGTGGCCTATTGACGAGACATCTCGTTCCCAGCGAAGTTTTGCTCTTCTCCCGGTTTCGCTGAAGATCCGAATTTACACGTTCGTGGAGCGAGAGATCAAATTGTTAAACCTTGGGGGGGGTAGAAAGTTTCGGATTTAATAAACCCCTCGTAGATCAAGGGACGAGCTCGAAGGGTTTCGGGGGGGGGGGGGGGGTAAGGCAGGTAAAGGAAGAGAATAAGAGAGAATTGGTAAGTGGTTTGAGCGAGTGAAATTGAGAGGGGTAACTGTGGAAAGGGGTGGGTGGGTGGGGGGTACACACGCTGATTATTCAACTACTCATTCCTTAACATTATTAATAATTGAACCAATACATTCCCACCCTTATTCGCAATACTAGGTATTTCTCATCCCCTAGTGTATAACCATCCCCTACTTCGGTTTGAAATCTTCACCCTCCCCGGTTCCTCCCACTCTTACCTCTTTCCCCTTCTCATTCTACTGCTCTGTACTCCACTACTTGCGAGCTCCAACTAAATTAATTTATTAATTAATTAACGCTCCCACCCACGTAAGGAGAGGGAAAGGGCGTCCTTCTGGATAAGCTTCATTCAAGTTACCGAGGTACCGAGCAAGCCACACGCGTCGGCTTTCCTGGAGTGAAGCCATTCCTGTGGGATCATCGATCTAATTAAAAAGTTACCCTCTTCCCATGTTGCTGGACCGAGCTTGCATTTTCGCAAGATGGTAGTGCGATAGAAGCAGAGAGAGAGAGAGAGCGAGAGAGAATGGTGCAAGTAAAATTTAAATAATTCCATAAAAATCATAATAATTAAGATTGTAGGAGGGGGAGGGGGCATGACATTTTTTCAAAAAAAAAATTAAAGATTAATAAATATAAATCGTGAAAGAATAATCAAAATTCATAAAATTAAGGGTCTGACAGTATGTTCTATGTATAGTGGCTATATTATATAATATGTTATACACGTGCAGACCGTATATGCTCGAACCATGAATGCTTTGTCATGTATGAATGCAATTTTGCATTTAAATATATTTGTTTTTTATTAGAGGCAAATGATGCGTTTCCAACGCGCGTTACCGTGCACCCCTGCACGCAATACGTATGCGCCCCGTTCTCGATTCGTATACGATAGTGGTAGTGGCAATATAGGAAAAAACGGAAATGATCGTATAGCACGGAGAGAATTCGGGACTTCGGTACACAATGTTCATATTAATTTTTTTCAATGCATTCAATTTGGCGTAAACAATGGGCGGGGGTGTATCGACGTTGCCTGGTCAAATACAACGGATTGCAACGCTTCGATACAATTGGGAAAGAACAAAAAAATTTAATATATATGCGTATATATATATATATATATATATATATATATAGACAAAGGGGTGGTTTTGTCAGTGGTAAAAAAATGGGTGGACAGGTGCAATAACGGTTACAGGGGTGTGTGCACCTATTTGGTAAACGAAGAGCAAATAGCTTTACCCAAAATGCTAAATTAGTGCCAAATTCTGCAGTACGCTTTGAATGTATGTGCTATCAATATTTAAATGAGGGAATAATAAATTTTGACATTTTACCAAATTTCGCGACTCTTACTTGTGGACTGATTGGATGGTATCGATGCACTGTTGTATTGAACTACGAAGTACAAATGTGAATTACCATTAGGGGGTGAACAATTTTTGATCTATCGCTGGATGAAAATTGTTCATGATGATAAAAAAAATTTAATTATTAAAAGACCCTTCGGGGTGATACCATTTTTTTGTAGTAATAATGCCAATAAAAATTATAGGCATTGAGATGGAGTATTGCGTGTTATGGGGCAATGAGGCACCCTGTAATTGCTTGTAATAACGGAGTAATCATGAAAGTTACACCACTGCGGCGACTTGTATGGCCTGACTGAGTTGGGAATGAGGATGGCAAAACGAACCTTCGACAGTGATGGGAGTAACGTGAAGAACGGATGACGGTAAGGGGGGTGTCTGGGCCCAGGGCATACTTAAAGAATTTGAATTTCAAATTTTTGACAGCTTTGCTGTATTTGAAAATACATTTCTGGAGAGAATGCCCGGAGAAACGACGGAAACGAAAGGAAAACAAGGCAATGGTAGGTGCAAAGGAAAATTTTCAGATAACGTATACAGCTATATATATATATTTCATGAAAAAAAGTAAAAAAAGTTTTTTTTTCATCAGTATGAATATAGAAAACATAATAAAATCTTTAAAGAAAAATAAACTAAATCCATTCTATATACCGGGTGATCCATTTAAACACATCCACTGTTATCATGACTGAGTATGATTACATAAACCAGATAATCAAATTGGCGTGTATAGGTACGATCAAACAAATATTTTATTAATCAGAGAAATTAGATTGAGTTAAATTTTAATCAAAATATTTATAATTGGCGAAAGTTCATACATGAAAAAACGACGTTTGCTTTTCCAAACCGTGTCTTAAAAATGACTTAATTACTCGTACGTGGAGATCGCACTCTCTTATCATGCCCAAGTCTGATTACGTAAAACAGACAAGCAGTTGAGAATACGCAGATACGCTAGAAAATTATACCATTGAACAGCCTGAAATCCCATTCAATTCAATTTTGATAAAGTCGATGGAAAGGAGGCCATATTAATAAAATATAAAGAGGATCGTACGAGGGTCGCTTGGTAGAACCGACTCGTAACATTAGGTTATTGTTAATCCATTAATGCAAGCAGCCCCAGCGCCATGTATAAGCGTATCTAGGGTGTAACACATTTTAGGGGAACGAAAATTCCTACAAGTTCGTATAGCCGAAAGTTCCTGCGGTTGTCAGGCTGAATAAGGGCTGAAATTGTTATCAGCTTGGCTCAGAGGGATGAAACGACCCGGACACTGAGAAAAGTTTTACTACCCTTAAGCTAAGAAATTTTCAATAATATTTTTTACAATTCCTCCATTCATCCACTATAATACCTTATTACGTAACGGCTATAGCGTTCAGACGCTGTAAGCTTTCATACAGAGGACAGGCAGCAATTATTAAGATTTAAATGTAGATTCCTACAATTTCTAATTCAACCCTGAAACTTCGGTTAGCCTGGAGATACCGTACGTCGGTTATGATTATACATTTATAATACCCATATACCTATAAGTATGCATTATCCACGCAACTCGACCAGTGACGAAGCTAAAGCGACAAGTGGGACGTGCCTAATGGGGATAAATACCTAATCGTAGCTAAAAGCTGACAAATATGATTGGTCCTAATGGAGTTTACATATGGTTTAGCCCAGGGAGTATCGAGATATTGCCTGGACAGCGTACCTGATTAGAACGTATCAAGGTATCCGCTAATGGTGATTTATTATTGTGAGTATCGCGAAATATTTGTAGTATATCCTATATATACACGAGTATACAAATTAAGTTAAATTGATAAGTAAATCATATTAGTTGAATAATTTAATATTTCTATATAGGAAATAATTGGCTTCGTTTCGTATATTCTTGTCGTTCCCGTGAAACTTCTCGTATACAATTAATAATGGATCGTGGAGATCAGTACTCGCTGCTAGGGTAAGGTAGGGAGAAGGAGGATAAAAAATGAAGTAAAAAGGTAAGAACCTAGAAAAAGACCCCCAGGTGTATTCTGCCTGGTCATGCCAGTCGATGAAGCCGTCCGTTACACGGCCTTGGCTTGTACTGCGATAATTACGTGTCGTCGTCAATTATTTCTCGAAGTTTCAGGACGCCATGACACGCCGTACCATCCGCAACGGTAACAAACGGCGTTCATGCTCCTGGGATAGTCGCGTGTCCTAATAATTTTAATTATTGTTGCTCCTCAATTACGAATGGACTTGAGTCGAGCTCGACTCGCTGAACGCACTAATTTTACGTAATCACGTACGGATATGCTTTTTCCATTTTTTTCTTTTTATTTAACAGGTATATTTTTTATAGTGCATTAGGCATGCGATACAAATACGATAAAGCTATGGTACGTGGATAAAGAAATGGTACGAAAAAATTATAATTTTTGTTAATATTCATGTAATTCAAAAAAATGTTATTTAATATATTTTTATTATTCGTAGAAATAAGTGTTTTGTGTACAGTGAAATGGCCGGGGTAGGGGTACGTGGTTTGAGGGATGCATAGAGACCGAAACAGGGATGGGGGGGCACTTAAACGCGACCGCGTCCAAAACTTGGCCATTACGTCTTGAGCTACCAGAGATTCTCAACCGGAAACTGTGCAGTTATGTGAGATGAAAGTATTGATAACAATTCGACTGAAAAGCTCTGTACCTTAAAATGTAAATGGAAGCAGGTATTATGAGATTTTAAGAATTTAATGAAATCTTTGAAGATACATGATATTTCAGTCGAAAATGTCTCGTGTGAATTTACGCAAAGTGAATTCTGATAAACGGATTGAGAACCCCTTGGGGATCCAGTAAGTGGGCCCCCGTGTTACCCCCTAATTGCTAACCAAGAACTACCACCGCCAGCCCTGTCCTGGTTGCTCACCCCATATACCCAGAGACCAAGTACGCAACCCCCATTGGGACACAGGTAATGCGTTATATGGGAAATAAGATAGAAAAGGAGAATCCGAGTGAGCGACAGTGTGTCGCAAGTCCTTAGAAAGGACGAATAAAATAAACAGGAGCCATTATCCTGATACGATTAGAAATCAATCTTACCCACTTGAATTGTCTTTGTAAATAGTTAATCGAAGTTTCATGCATGCATCGGTCGAGCCATGAGAGCAGGTCCACGTTGAGAGGCCATTTTTGTATGGACTGACGAGTAACTAAGTCCCCTAAAAGTGGAGCTGATTTCGCGGCCTGATTGTGCGTATAGCCTGCGTCGTATATATAGATATATCAATTCCTAGAGAAACACGTGTATATAGACGTAAAAGGCACGTAGAACGATAAAGGAAAAAAGAGGAAATTTTTAAAACTTGGCCCGAACTGAATTGCACGTGTTTTAAAACGGATGCTGCCTTCGAGAGCAGATGCTTACGTCTTTATGCCTATCGGAGCGAAAGTTTAAGGTGGGAAGGTTGAAATAGGTATAGGGTACGTACTAGTCGATCTTAGCGAGGAGTAAGACCCCTTGGAACTTACAAGCGCCTTAAAGCCCCCTACGTCTTGGGGGCTCAACTTATCTTAAATAACCAAATTGATAGGGGTGGAACTTTAATTAGGAATTGCACCCGGTCGGTTAACATCGAAAGGGGTGAGTTCCGAGTCGTAAACATAAAAATTAAAGTCACGTATGGCATCCCGTGCTTCGATTAGGCCGAGCTGATAATGACAACGGGGTTAAAATTTGTTTGTTATGATTTCGTTTGAATTTTTGAAACCCATTGAAATGTGTTATATACACGGCTACTTGCAGCGAATGTAATTTCCAAAAGCGTATCTGACTTTTCCTCGAATTTAAGGGCTCTCGAAATCATCCCCCATAGTGCCAACGAACCCCTAGCGTAGCCGTAAGTAAAGCCTGCCTTATTTACGGGGTTGGACGTCTAATTAGAACCGGTCCCGGAAGTGGCGCTGCTGAACCTCTCTCGCTCTCCTCTCCCCCCTCCCTCTTTCCGAAAGTTGTTTGTTTAATTTTCAGGGATTTGAACAATTCGTTACTTATTACCCCCCGAAGAATGGTGCGACGTCAAAATGCCGTGGGCAAAAGTCTAAATTTTCCTCGAAATATGGAAAAACTGAAATTTTCCATAAAAACGAAAAAAGAAAGTCAATCCTTGCGACAGGGTAAATTTTCAGAACCGATAAGAACCCACGTGACGTCTTTGATATGAAAAAGAAAAAAAAAAAAAAAAAAACGTCAAGCTTTGTAAAAATTATAGGACGAACGTAGGGAGAAGGCAAAGCACAATATGTATCACTCTTTAGAGTGGAAGTTCAGGGTGCAAGCACGGGACCCACTCGCGTGGGTAATTTACTAATGTAGCTTCCACCCCGAGTATCGGTGGCACGGGTGGGTGGTGGGGGGGTGAGAATTCACCCTCTGTTTTTCTCCCTTTAATATCCCTCCGTCCTTCTTTCTCCCGCTCTGACGCTCACTACCCTGGAAGAAGAACCCCTGGCTCACCTCTTACTTCAGCCACCCCCACATCCATCCCCCCGCCGGCCACGGAGCCGGGCGGAGTTATCTACCCCTTGAAGCAAGCTATTAGGCGATTGTGTCTTAAATAAAATATCACCGCGCCCCGTCGCCAACCACTCAAAATAATAATTGCCTTCTCGGAGCCCCCGCCACCCTG
Source organism: Cephus rjabovi (assembly GCA_030264185.1). Taxonomy (NCBI): domain Eukaryota; kingdom Metazoa; phylum Arthropoda; class Insecta; order Hymenoptera; family Cephidae; genus Cephus; species Cephus rjabovi. The sequence continues at coordinate 807,024 of JASCRG010000508.1, read as the reverse complement.
TACCACCCCCTAGGCGCACCTTCCGCCTCCTGCCTTTGGCGGACCCAGCGTGCACCCCCTACCCCTTCCATGCTGGTACCTCGCAGCACCTCACAACCCCCCGCCAAGACTGACGCCACCCTCGCGTGTGTCATGGCAAACCCGAGGAAATGAAAGTGCCCGCGATTCTACTCCTAGCCGTTTCCTCCATGGAAAAGGGAAGCTCGGCGAGGGTAGAGGGTAGGAGACCGAGACCCGTAAAGCGCAACGTGTCAGAGAGGGACGGAGGTAAGAAAACGAAGAAAGGGTGGAGATGGAAGAAATCAAGAAGCTCGAGTGTCTCCGTAACCCTTACGACTCGAGCCACTCTTCCGAACGCCATTTCCGATTGAAGGTATCCAATTTTTGAAGAAGCCACTACAGCCAATCAGGCGGAGACGCCGATGGAAGGCAAAGAGTGAAGCTTCTTCGGAGAGCCGAGAGAGAGTTTGGAGTTTAGAATTTTCTTTATTGAGATCCTCTGGGGCACAGGTACCCTGAGGATCAAAGCCAGAGTTATGCTATGGTTAAATCCAACCCGCACTCGTTAATAATTCAATTTAATTTAATACAAGTTATCTGGCTCATCTATCACGGTTATTCTCAGTCTCATTGTCTAATCAGGATATTCTTTCGCCATGGGTATGAGAGAGAGGACATCGATTTACGTACAATTAAAAATTTATCCTTATCGCACAGTCGATAAATATGAAAAAGTCAACAGGCAAACCTGCTTGATAAAACTAATTAGTACCTTGAAGTGAATTGAGCTATCGTATAGGAATATGTTAACGGTCTTGATGCAGCGAGGCTAATTAGAGAAATTCTAATGAAGCAATTAAAAATTGTCACACGATACAAGTAGCAGCCACTTTTGTCCGCGTCGATCGTATTTGAAAGCTGTCCAAAAAAAATGAATCAAAATCTTTTTTTTTGTAAAAAAATAATTATACGCGACCGAGTATTTTTTTAAATCAATAAAAAGAAAATACTCCACAATTATCGCCCAATGGAAATGCAATTAATCAAAAAAAAAATTTGAATTTACGAAACATTCTTCCAAGCACTCTTTCACCTCGATATCCCCTTCTACCCCCTGGGTACTAGAGACGGGGTGCGCAGTGCACTAAGGCAGGAGCTTGGATACCTAAGGGATGAAGGTGCTGGAACAAACGGTGACAGAAGGCTTTCGCAGGACGGGAATTGAAACATAGGCTGCATAGCGGTGACTAGCAGTTTGTGGCCTAGATAAGACTACCTTGGTAAGTTAACAGCCGGTAAACAAGCATCCACCCCTTACCGCCTATGGCCCGGCAAGTCTTCACCCTTAACCATCCCCCGTGCGGGCGGGTAGTAGGCTGAGCGACGGTAAGGGCCAAATAAGGGTGGCTCCATCGTAGGAGGAAGAAAGGGGCGGTAGGGATGAAGGCAGCTACGGCGAAAGAGGGGGAGCGAAACAGAATCGGCTGTATCTCGCGGGATAATTAATTATGTTGTATTAATTATCTGACAGCTAATTAGGCGCACAATTATGAAAGGCAAACACAACAAGGTAGAAGGAGAAATTGCTTCGCGTTATATCTTATATACGTGCATATGCCTTATATGAGTATATACAATATATATATATTTATATTATTTCAATGCATATAAGCAGTACGATGATTTTATCGTAGATGAGGATGCACTTTGTTGCATATATTTAGATGGGTATGACGTGTATCCCTTATACGTATAATATGGATACATATTAATTAGTCGGAATTTTGGGGGCTCGTAGTCAGGGGTACAGTGGGATCTGTAGGCGCAGCATCTTTTTCGCCGTTTTACAAGAACGCTAACCCGGACACCGAGATCGTTATACCCTGTTGGTTAGCCAGGGGCGAGATACCGAGAAGCCCAAGGTGGGAGTGAGAGGGGGTGGTGAGTTGAGACTGCATAAGGAGATAACGATAAAGAGAGAGAGAGAGAGAGCGAGGGGGGGGGGGTGCCAAGAGAAAGATTTAGGCCCGCTTAAACCAGTTCCGAAGAAGTTCGCAGCTTAAGAGAGGCCGAGCGAATGCCAGGCGTGCCCCAGGTCTTAGCGAGTTCTTCGGCGCAGGTCGCCAAGTATCCTAAGAATCCTTGTTCGTTAGACCGACGCCGCTTCTCGACTTGATGTATTTTTAATCGTCGAGCCCAAACATCCTACGTCGTCTTATGTCGATCGTTGTCGATCGTTTATGTAATCCACTGTAGATTAAAGTCTCGTTAGGCGCGGTGAAAAATATGGTGGCTTTCTTTATTTTTTTCTACGGTTTTTGGAATACTCGCGCAACGTCAAATTGGATTGTACGCCTACAAAGTTCTCACAGGACTTAGTTGCTTTTATATATATATGTGTGTGTGTGTGTATGAATTTAACGCATGCTCGAGGGTACGTACCCTTTGTGACCATGCTCATTAAAAATTGTTTACGTCACCCTTATTATATTTAAGTGGGACATTCTTTGTATAAATGGATACAGGGACGTCAATTTATTTATCAAAGTCAAAGCGTACAATTTAAAAAAAAAATGATATATGTAGTTTCAGACAAATATTTTGAAAATAGTACAACAATTGATACCTTGATAAAATGAAGGTTAAGGCGTACCTAATTCCTGCGAACATATTGCCATATAGAAAAGTTATTAATTTAATTACCTGTATGTTAGAAGGTATTTCAAATTCGGTATAGTATAGTAGTAATAATGTTTTCCACCTACTCAGGTTTGTGATTACACAGCAATTTAAGAAAGCACGTTGTTGTTCTTAGAAGCATACAGTGGAATGGTATCGATAAAAAAAAAGTGTTGCACTGGGGATGAAAAAATGGAAAAATAAAAAAATCAAGCTAAAGTAAACGGTCGCATGTTCATAAGTAGAAGACTCCGGTGCTGCACGGTATATTATGGCATTATAGCGACGTTAAGTTAAATTAACTGCGGATTAAAGTTAACGAGGAAACGACTTGCTCGCAGCTTGTTGCTTCCTTTTACACGAGGAGGCGCACCCTACCTATTAAGTGGCGTGTAAAGATTTTTACGGGTTGTTGTAGCTACGTAGGTATGTACCTGCCACCCCCTTCTAGCATTCAAGCACCTCCACAGTGTTATCGGTTGAGAATATATGGTTGTTATGAAAAAATAAATCTCGAAGCGGTAAGTAAAATGGCAAGATGGCGACCGGTGCTTGCAGAAGTACGGGAAATTGACTGTAGATGGCGACAGATTGGCACGAAGGAGTAAAATATGTGGCTTGGGTTGGATGGGTGATTTACTTATATTTTTAATATTTTTTTTGGTTTTATTTTCGCGAATAAAAAAAAATGTAAGAAAAATTTGGAACGAGACGAGAAAACGTCATGGCGGAGGGACAAGTGATGCAGATAACAAAAAATCAAATCGGAACTCCATTAGCGTCGCGTTAAAAGACGAAACTTTGTTGGGAATTATCTTGCGTCTGGTAATACGCGAACCGGAAAGACGAGTTGAAAGGGGTGAATGGATAGGAGGAAAGACACAGTAGCGAGTCTTTATTGGTTTACAAAAACTATATTAAAGGATGCTTTTCAATGTTTAAATGGTGAAAAATATATTTATTAACTTCAAACAACGTAGTGGATATTGATTTTGGTTTTTTCTAAAATTCTATTTTATTATTCGAATCAACAAAATATATGGAAATACGAAATTTGAAACGAACAAATTTCCTTGACACGTATCAAGAGTGCAGATTTTTTGTATGTATTTGATACTATCAACGTACATGTACAAGACAATTTTCGAAAAGCTGCAAACAGCAAAGGTTTTAAGGTTAAGCGTGGTTGATAATATCTGCGATAATGAAACAATAAAACCGTAATGAAGTTCATTTAGATAGGTTCGGATAAGCGACTGCTAATGTACAGGCTGACTCAGCTGAGATGTATTCAAATTGCTTCGAGGCGGATTTATATTTTTATTTCAGCCGTTCCGTTCTTTTAGGTTTTAATCGATAAATCTTGAGTTAACTTTGTAGTCATATACATAATTAAGCCAAAATTCGTATTTCATGTAATATACACAAGTACAATGTTATCGTGCAATAAATCCACCGCATAGAATTACTAGACTCGAAGATCTAGACTTTGCCTTCAATGGTCCGACCTTTGACCTAACAGGTGTTATATCACGTTGACCTTTTAGTTCCCCCCCCGCCCCAGCATACTTGGTATTTACACCATATAATCTCTCTGCCTCTCTCTGCCTTTTTTCACGTGCTATTCCTATCTCTCACTTTGATACAAAACCCCCTTTGAGAGAATTGCCAGTGTGCTCTCTGCGGCCCATTACAATATTAATTATTTAGGTAAAAAACGCAGCGTGCCGTCGTGAAGATCTCATCTTTAATTAAATCCGCTATCGAGAAGGTATTCTCGTTGTCCATAAAAACCAGGGAATTAAAAGTCAACGTCACTGCATTACCCTTGTATAACCGTAAAAAAATAGATAACAGTTAAAAATAGATCAAAAATTTTTTCAAAAATTAAAAATATTAAAAATTAGCGCCCTTACCATCAAGACTAAAAGGCAATTAAATTTCTTCAAGGCTCTTAATACACACGCGTAAAATCCGCTGAAGCAATTAATACACCCTAAAAAAAATCAATTGACGCAATGACTTACATCAGCCATAGTGATGAAGTATCCCACAGGAGTAATTAACATGCACCGCCACCCTTATCGGTCGCGTTGCATACGGGCAGCATGTATTAGCCAGTCTGTCCCCCAACCATCAGTCACTCCCAGCTCGCCCGTTAAGCAACCCCAAAAGCGAGCAGCCACCCTCAGCAGTCCAAAGGGAGGTAAAGTTGAGTCCAGAGCAAGGGTCTACGGTGTACAGCCGTAGAGGATCGGCCAAGGGATGATACTCTGGTAAAAAAATAAAAGTGTAAAAAAAAAAGTTCCCCAATAAAGTCTATAAGTCAACCGAGCCATAGCCTCCCTTTTGAAAAGTCCTGTAGCGTCCCTAAGGGTTGTTCACAGTATACAAGAACGACGACCTCTCACTCGCAATCAGTATGGCCCAGTATACCAACAGCAAATCTCAGTAGTACCGATCCTCAGGATCGGGACGCTCCAGGAGTCCCCAGGACCTCAGTTCTCGAGAACTACCCTTAGCGTACCCCCAGCGCAGCCCCAGAAGCCCCTAACCAACGTCCAACTTCTGGACGTAATTAATTCCCCGGTAGCTAACGTGGAATGCCATAATTAATTCTTGGTAGCCGGGGAACGGGGTTCAGCCGCCCCCACACTTTGCCCCCATCGGGTAGTAGGCTAGTCGCGCCCCTGAGTAGGGTGTAACAATATGTATTCCCTCCGATTAGAAGCTTCGCACTCAGTTATGCAATTAATTAAATTCAGTTTACGCCCGGCGATTGTTAATTATACAAGGAAGGAACCGTCGACGTCACGACACCTTAAACAGTACCACCAAGTTGAACGCCGTTTACCAGAGATACGGATAGATTACAGGATGACGCATGGTGCGCGCCAGCCGCAAGAGCGAAGGGATGATACGGCCAAGGTCTCCCACGAAGAATCCCGACGTCGATCATTATTTAAAGCCGGCGATAACGAATGCGCGGACGGACCTTAAATACCCGTATTAGAAACCGCCTAGCCTCGTTAGAGCGTGTCGAGCGAGTTGTACCGAAAGTTCCAAGCTGGATCTAACGGGTGGTTTTTTTGCACGCGAACAAAAACGCCCGTACCTCGGTTACTTGGTTATAATAATTGGTGTCTCTGTCTATGCCCCTCTCTCTCTCTCTTGTCACTCTCTCTCTCTCTTGGCTTCTCTTTGCCCTGGAGGACCTTCAGGGTGCCTCATTGGAGAGGCGCTGGTGGTCTCCCTGGGTTCGTTTCTGTACCAGCCTTTACTCGTTCCCTCGTCCTCTCTCGCACTCGCTGACACACGCGCACCCTTTCTCTCTCTCTCTGCCCCGACCCACACGCGGACCACGCACACTCTCGCTCGCGTCTATCGGTGCCGCCTCTCTTGCGGACCCCTCTCGGTCTCATTACGTCCGAAATAAATAAGCCTCTTACTCTCTATTCTCCAGGCAGCCTCGTCCGGCAAGGCGCCGCCTCATCCCCAATATCCTCCCTCAATGGTGTCCCGCCACCCCGACTGACACCCCGGTCGGTATATCAGGATCCCTCATTAGCCGGCAGACATTCATTAAACTGTGCGCGCGCGCACAAAAACAAAGTGCTCGACAAAAGACAGGAACTTGGTTCGAGGATATTCCCCTATACCGTGTCCGCCAGGTACGCAGTTACCAAACTAGGTACGGAACAGTATAGATATACAGTGCTCGTATCCTGATACAGACTGCGCTCCGTTACACCTATGACACGACTTGCCCTAAATGAAAACAGTCTTATGCCCAGTTCGACAAAGTCCATATCCAGCGAAGAAGAGCCCAGTGCGATTCGCTAGATGCCCGCGGTACGTTCGGACCAGAATATCCACGTAATATCCGGCACGACGGTTCTGTCAAGCTCGGTATAGGCACAGGGCGTTTAACGGACACGCACGTGTCCCGCCATATTGCATTCACGTCGTTCGATAAATAGGTGGGTAAAGCGACTCCAACGGAAACCCGTGTTAATTAACGCTGAGTTTCAGGACTGATTTACGTGGCGTCTAATTAGCGAGGCTGACGGCAATATAGTAGGCATTTTGATTGGCCGCGCCGCGAATAGAACGTCGCACGATTGGTCCCGCTTTCCGGTTCCGACGGAATTGACGACGCGTTCTCTCCCTTTCCCCTCTGCCCTCCTTGCCCCTTGCCCTTACCGATCTTCTTCAATGACTGTCACCCCCCCCCTCTCCAAGGCTCCCCCTTGTCCTTTCTCTTGATCCTTCACTGTCTTTATTTCCTTCACTGTCTTTACTTCCCCTCTCTCTCTCTTCGTCTTCAACCTGAACTCCAAGCCAAGGCCACCAAATATTCCGGGTGACTCTACCAATTAGGGATAACAGCTTCGACGTTCCGGGAAGAGGGCGCTTTCTCGTATTATCCTTCGCCATAGGGCTCAGCGTGCGCCGCCGCGCTGAACTTAAAACGTATTCGGAGATCGAAAATAATTAGCGGCGCTTCGTTCCCACATAAGGGATCCTTTGTCTGGTATATGGGATGGCAATGAGCAGAGGCTATGTATACTCTATATATAGCAGGATGGACAGAGATTCTTCCATCTGTTCTCTCTCTCTCTCTCTCTTGCTCTTCAGTTTTAATTCTCATAGATTACAACACGAAATTCCGTTTCACCCTGTATGCGTATCCGTTCGTTAGTGCCACTCGCTAGAAATCGGCGGCGTATTTAAATACTCTAAGGAATCCCACACCCACGTACACTTCTGGCCGATGCTGTCCAATTCCCTGGAATCCGTTTCTATTGCCCAATTAATGACTCTTGCGAGGTCTCCCTCTCTCTGTCTCTCTCGCTTGGCCCGCGCAACCGATATCACTGCCAACTCCCTTCACGACGTTTACATCGCTCACCGATTTATACGCCTGACAATTAGCACCGCTCGCCGCACTGGAGATTAACGAATATCTTCTCAGCGTGCTTTTAGCCTTCCTTCTTCGTGTCTTGGAGGTTAGGCGCGTCGACCGCCGAGAATACAACAACGCGTTTACGGCGGCTTCTTACTGCACTGTTCGGGGGCTTTCGATCGGTTTGCCAAATACTTCGTTACGAAAATCGGCCTTGGGTATTGTATGGGTGTCCTTGCTGTTACGTCTACGTGATACGTGATACGTGAGAAATTATACTACTAACTATTCATACCTAGACGTGATACTTCTGTATGGTGGTTTCAGCTTTTTTAAGTTCAGGCTTATATTGGCAGATTTTCGGGCACTGTAATGTATATACGTCATCAATATCTACATCGTGTTTTATATATATGTATATGGTACAGTTGGTTAAGGAAAGTACCATAGAGAAGTGCTCGTTACGCGACATGCAGAAAAGTACAGCCCAGCAGCGTACCTTGGTTCCTTGTAGGTACTTTCGAGAATATTCCTGACCCTAATAGCGTCTTGTCGCTGGAATTCGTGCATGCGAAATCGGCTGCCGCGTACATAGAAATACCACGGGGCCGTTTGTAAGGCACCAAACAAACTGAGAAAGGACGCCCACTTGAGTACGCCTTCGATTGGAACGACTCTTGGGTATGAGGGTTGGAGATCCAAAAGGTCTTGAGAGATTATTGGGAAATTACATAAGTATGGCAGTAGCGACTTTTTTTTTCCTTACCCTTTATATTAAATGGCGAATATGGAGGCTTCGGTATGTTTCACGAGTACAAGAGTCGTACAGGTTTGCCTTATGATTTAATATTAAAAAAAAAAGGTACGATAAAGAATGGGAACATAATATTTTAATGTCATAAATACTTGATAATTTATCATTTCTTGTTATCACTGTGATCGTCTTATCGATAAGACTAAGCTTCAATGGTTTTGCGACACTTGTTTTTCTGAATGACGTTGAAAAATGCATTTCTTTATCTCGCGTGAGATTATACGCGGATATTTCAGATTGTCGTGCATTGTAGGTCAGACCTAATGCAATAAGCTCACACGTACGTATTGCTACGTGAAAAGGAAAAAAATAAAAATTTTTTTTCAAAATTAACATGCGTGCTTTTTTTAAATTTTTTTCAGTAAAATTTTAATAATCTCTTAATAAATAACGCGATACATGAAAACCCTGTGAAAACAGCTATACTTCTCATTTCAGCCACCTAACGTTTCGTTCGTTAAAGATGATACAACTGGACAAACCTGAAAATTGAAGAAGGAAGGGAAAACAAAAGTGGCGCCAAAAAGTGAAGTAACAACAAAGTAACAATTTTTCTAAAAACTTGTATTTTTTTTTTTATTAATTAATAAACGTGTGTGTACCTGTGTAACTGTTCCGCGTGTTACGTGTAATGTATACGTGTCCCGTGTGTGTCGCAGTATATTACAAGAGGCCGAGGCCGAATAGAGGCGGCACCGATCCCGGCTTAGAAATCGAGATAAATCAAATAACAAAATTAACTAAACGCGAAGGAATCGCCGTCGTTTTCGCCGGGTCAAACGTAAACGTTAACACAGACGCTTCGCGTCGGCCATACTGAAAGAACCGGACGCCATCTGCCGTGTCTCGCCGGCATTACATAACCGGCCAATATCGCCGAGAGATGCCCTATAAATAATCATAACCGGAGTATCGCTGCGCGATCGAAGCGCCACTCCGGATATAAATGGAGGTAATCCCGTATCTGGAGGAAGACGTCCAAAAAAAAAGAAGAAGTTCCTCCCGGCAATTCTCATCGTGTTTTACAACCCTCGTTCAAACGTCCCGCCCATCCGCGACTGTCCCGGACAGTCATGGATGCGCGCGCAACCGAGCATCATCAATGTTAATAGTAAATAACCATTTATATCACACAAATTTTAACAATATACAAAATGTACCTATGTACAGGTTTTAAATTACATCCTTCCACGATTCGTTCGAATCGTATCTGAGACAATGTTCTCGATAGTCGCCCAGTGAAAAATTCTAGTCGGTCGTCGAATTACGCGAACGACTTTCTTTGCTTTTTTTTTATTTGTATATTTATTTTATATATATATATAATAATAATAATATATATCTTAATTAGCGAGGTCGTTCGATAATCGCATTTACGCACCGACGAGAATTTATCCTTTATTTTTCTTTCTTTCTTTAATCTCTCTCTCTCTCTCTCCCTCTCTCTCTCTCTCTCTCTCTCTCTCTCTCTCTCTCTCTCTCTCTCTTGCTTTTTTCTTTCATACTCAATTAATTATTCAAATCCTTGTACCATCGACTCCATTTCTTAATTATGTAGAGGGTGGGTGGTCTGTGGTGGTGAGACAAAAGTTCACTAAGTAAAAGTAATTGAACGAGTAAAATGAATAACGATCAGTTGTATGATACAGTTTACATCCAAGATTTTTTTTTTTTTATTGAGCTTCGAAAAACTTGGCTCGATGTCGTTATCCGTTGTTAATACATTAATTAGCTAGACTGACAATGGGTCCGAATATAATGTTTTTTTTTTCATCTTCTATATTCATCTTATTTTTAGAGAATTACGTAAATATCAATCTGTCATTCGGAATTAAATTTTCTGTTTATTAAGAATCACGATAATGATAACGACACCGATACCAAGTACGGTAGATACTATATATCGTGACGTATTAAGATTATACATTTATGTTACATTTATTGCAGATGCTCAAAACCCTGTCACTTTAAAAAGTGTTTCGACGTTATTTAAGAAGCTACCATTTTTTTAATCACTTTCTTTCTTTGACTTTTTCTCCAATTTTTTTTTTTCTTCAGAATGCGATACGCCCGTTGATTTATTCTTGTCGGTATGATTTTTTTTTCTTTCGTCATTTCTCTATGTTTCTTCATACTTTTTTCTTTCTCTGCAGTTCTCTCTCTCTCTTTCTTTTTGTACATAGAAACACTACCTCCTTGTCTCAATTTTTCATATATGTACAGTGCAACGCGAAAGTTCTGGTCAAGTCCCAATGCTATAGGATACTACGTACGTTGCGTGCCAATACATTATCGATATTTATGCACTGTACTGTACACCCTTTCTTGTATTATTCATTATTATAAATCTCGATTGTTAACGTCCATGAATGAGAAATTTTTTTTGGAAATTTCACAAAAGTTCACAAAAGTCTTACTGGTGTCATGGGAAGATGCTATGTGAAGTATCTTTTATTATTATTATTTTTTTTTATATCAGACCCAATTTCGAACCTTATATCCTTGGGAGCTGTCGAGAGTACTCAAACAAAAAAAAATGTAAAAAATTTCAAATTCATCACTTTCGAAATTCTTAACATAGTCCATTCGCATTTCAAAAAATAATTTCCCCTGCGCTTTAAGACAAGACGTCATCTCACTTGCATCTTTTTTTGGGCTTTCCCACGTATTGCCTCACCGTTTATTGCTTGCACGGCAAAATCCTGCAGGTGCACTCACACTGCACACTCGGGTCAAAATCGTTATGAAAATTTGGAAAATCGAAATGGGACTCGTAATTTTCGTCGAGCGACTCGTTAGGTTCACCTGGGCGTGAGATCTTTGGGGATGATTTGGCGAGTGGGCGGTTGAGAGGGAGAAAGAAAAAAAAAAGAAGGGGAATAGATAATTAACCATCCCCTTTGCGAAAACAAGGAGCGCTTAACGAACTTAGCACGTTGAATTTGCTCGTAGCGGTAGCTCTGACTGTAGAAGGGACGTTACTACGTGGAGGACGGGGCCCAGGACACAAGGGGTTGATTCGGCGAAGGGGGTGGACAGTAATAGACGGGAAAGAGGTCGGTAATTCTGAAGGAAAAATAATTTTCTAAAAGTCAATCAGGACTGCTGTAAATCGTTTTCAGTTTAGTCTTGAGGTGTTTCAAAGGGGTAAATTTACTTGGAGTACGAAGGGGTAGATAAACTGAGGACCGAATAAAATAAATATAGGCCAAAACTATCGGTACTGGCGATAACCATGTAAACTACCCTGACGAGTTATCGGTATCAACCCATGAAAATTATGTACACCGTGGTCCATTTAAGTACATAAAAAAAATGCATGTATTCGCATGACCCAAAGGTAACACATATTTTAGATCAAAAAAATAAACCAGAAAAAGATTAACGAGAGAACGAAAAATTCAACTATTTTACGTAACCTTCCTTTACTTAAGTAGTGAGCAAAATAAGTACTGTCTTTCCGCTTGAGCAATGATCGCTGATCTTAAAACGACCTGTACAGGTACATCCATATGGATAACGTGGGAAACGCGAAGTATGATCCAATGTAAGATTGGCGAGCCGTAAATTCCCTTTTTATCATTTAAATATAAATATTCAGTGTCGCTTGAGAAGTTCATAATTTCAGGGATAGAATCGTCATCCCTTAATATCCTGCTTTATAATATCCATCATCATTTTGGATTTTTGCTAAGAGCAGATTAGAACACTTCACCTTACATACTCTTGGCGTTATCACTCGTGCTTCGACACACGTCATTAGTCTATCCACACGCGCTCCGTATCCTGGCGATCAACCCTGCCTCATATGTACAGAAATCGGTCAGGTTGTAGATCGTGATCAGGATTTTTCGTCGATGATCGATCCGAGGACACGTCCTGTTACCATGGTCGCAGGTACCCCAGAATCCATCCAGCCGTACAAAGACATGAGTGGAACTCGGGACGACCTGCTATACCCCGTTGGTGCTAACTCTTCTGCAACCTCAGAAAGATCCCACGTGCACCATCTTCAAGAAGAAACGGGCAAGAGCGCGCGATTCTCTTATCACCAGGAGTCCTGCTCATCCGCAGGGACACAACCGTGGAGACCCTAACTTGCATCCACACCCTAAGGCATTAGACCACCTCAGTCACAGGGATCGCCCCAGGGCGTCCATTCTTGATAAGTAGGGTGATGCGAGTGTCCAGGAAGTCCAGGATTAACCAGTCCCATCTGATGATGATGATGATGGTGGTGGTGGTGGTAGTGCTGATGACCCGGCGGAGGCGGCGAATAGGGATCCCCTCCAACACCGACGTCCACGACGTCGACCTGCGGCGGCAAGGATGCCGCCACTGTCGCAGCGACGACGGGCGTCGGTTGAGGAGAGGGTTGGACCTTCTTCGGGCGACCGACCGGGTTGCCCCCTCATTCGCGGCTTCTTCTCGGACGTCCGACTTTACCCTTCCGTACCGGCGCACCGCCGTTTCCGGTCGCCGTCGCCGCCGCGACGCCCGACGACTTCACTATCTTGTGCCAATCCGTTTCGCATACCGGCGCCCCTGACAGTAGGCAATATCTGAAATTTAAATAACGGGTGTTCACATTCATTTATCTCTATCCTATGGACTCTTAAACATTCTACGCGCACAGGGTGACTCAGGCAACTTTATAACCAGTCTGAAGTTGGCGTCACCAAAAAATAGTCAACTTCAAACGGTAGAATAATCATGAAAATAACCTCCATACACAGCTTATGCGTAATATGCCCTATGACCTTATCAGTAACGTGACACCTGATCTATACCATATACACACATATATATATATATATATATACTCCAAATAATCACAAGATGTCTCACCTGTCTCCTTGCATGAGTTGTGCCCCACATTTGCTGCAGACAAAACATTTCAGATGAAATACCGATCCGCCTGCTCTCATTACGAGCTCACTGGCTGGTATCGTGTGTCCACAGCCTGCGCATGCGCCGCTGCTACCGAACAATCTGCAACAGCAAGAAAGACGCCGTAATTAATAATCAAAGCCAAGAAAATATTTTAATCAAGCTCCAGGAACCAATCGTTATCATCGATAACTTCACGTATCCACGAAGTCGAGTGAAATTCGCAGAGAGAGAGAGAGAGAGGATGACGTAATCCAATTCCCTAGAAAGGGATACAACCACAGTCAATTAGAGTGTTTAAGCGTATACAGATGGGTTCTTATGACACTCAGCATCCTTACTATAAATATGACGTGTTTCCAATTAAATCGTATGCGATCACGCGCGCAAACACTTTCTAACTAAATGAGCTTCTAGGCTCGCCCGTATTCTCTCGTGTGTGTCGTTTTCTTTCCTCTATCTCTCTTCATCTTCTCTTACTCGTTTATTCTCTCACTGTGCATCTCTCTCTCTCTCTCGCTCCTCTGCGCTCTTTACTCCGAGAACGGTTAAACGAGCACATCGATATAATAAGGTGTTGTAAATGCGCCTTTTAATTGGCAGCCTCTGCAGATAACTCGGCACTGTGTACCGGCGCGTTTGCTATCGAGATGCAGCCAATGTCTGGCTTTTGCCACCGTTCAACCCCGACTAACGGTTCGCTATGATAATTATTATCCCAGTTGGTACGTCGGTTTTTCTCAGAATTATCACTTCGTCTCCCCCTTTTTTCCACGTTATCTTTTTGAAATTTCGAAAATTTTTTATTTTCGCGTTCCGTTAAAAAAAAATTATATTTAATTTTTCTTTGTACTGTGATATCGTATTTCATGCTACAGATTAAAGTTATGAAATTTTTTTTTTTGAAAATCTCTTTTCATCTCTTTTGTTTATGTTTCCTTAAAGTTCTTTGCAACTATACGGAATCGGACAGCGGCAATCCAGCGTCTAGCCAGCGCCAAACTGGTTTTAATTATTCGCTTAATCTGCACCGGTTGTTAGTTCTTGGTTATCTGCTTTTCGCTTCTTATATAGATATATATATATATATATATATATATATATATATATATATATATATATTCTTGTTATAATACGTCGAATCCAACAGCGACGTTTCCATCTTTCGTCTCGGTAAGAAAACACCTAGTGCGAAAAAGACCGTAGCGAAGATGAAGGTTGGGGTATAAAAACTGAAAGCACCATGGACCAGACTTCCGTATTTTAATTCGCCCCATTCCATCCGAAAGCGCAATGAAAATTTTATCCACAAAATCGTTACGGTGTATCACTCTAATCCGACTCAGCGAAAACCATCATAAAGTATACATACTTAGAAGTAAATATAAATTACATATAAAGATACCAGTATAAAAAAAATTTCCAAAACCAAAGACAGCACTTAAAAGTCTCTATATGCCTACACATACGCAAACGTGTAACATACTAGCCACCTGCTAACTCCAGCACACGCCACGAATATCCCTATGCAAATTTGCCGAGTAAGACTTTAAGAAAAATCCGCATTTCCCACGGCTCATAAAATTCTATATTTACACAGCAATTAGCCTCGGCCCTGCATCTACGGCCGCTTATAAATAACTGCACTCCCATCCGGTGTGATCTACTTAAATGCGAAGAACTTTGATACCCGCTAACCCATACGGACCTTGAAACTTTCCATATTCCTCAGAATCATTTTTCCTACGTCCAAATACGTATCCATAATTTATATATGCATAAACTAACCATACACAGCATAGCTATACCGAATCCACGTAAAAAAAAAAAAGTAAACATTGTTCAACGCGCTGCGCCCAGTAATTAAGTGAAGCTGGAAAGTCAGTCTTAACGAGGAGCCAATAATCCAAGTCCGCACGTAATTGCACCTACTGTACGAGCATTGAGCCAAGGTACCTTAGCAGCGCACGGAGTCTTGGTCCATACAAGCAGCATCCCTTGGCCTTAAGTAATCGTCCAGCTACGCTTCCTTATTCGATGCAGAAACAAGGTAAAGTGCATAAGGCAACGTGTAACGTGGATATAACACAATGTTCAGGAGGTCCCAAGTAAAACCATATCGAGACGTATATACGATATAGGCGCACGTTAAACCCGAAGAAGATGCATATAATTTATTTTCTCCTGAATGTGAAAGGCCTCCATTCCGGCACAGTGTGCCAGAACAGCGTACAGAGAAACTACAATATCTGTACATACGATTTTCCTATCTGTTAACTTGTCGTTCTTGTCCGTGGGTATAGAACTCAGACAACGTATATCGTAGAATACAGTGTAACATGTTCCACGTGTCTAACGTGGGTGTATATATCCATATATATTGTTTTATATAGTATATTGAAATCTTGTATTTGTATGTTAACCATGCCTGTATGTAGGACTCGAAGTCGTAAGCGCAAATGGTTGCCAGGACGGATCGGATTGGATTGGAGGTTTCTCGTTATTAATTTAGTTGCCGCTTGACAGTTCTATAATTAAATTGCTAATTTATCTGCCGGAGATCTGCCGGGTACGGAGTGGCGGCTCTCGATGATTGCCCGGAATGACGTTTCAATTCTTCTTCCATAAAGCTTTTTAATTGTCTACGCTATGGCTTGTATACGCTTTGTGGCCTTTATTGCTGTTCCTGGCCCTCGAAGTATAATTACAATGTAAGGCGTTGATAATAATTTTTTTTTTTTTTTTTTTTTTTTTTTTCCCCTATTAATTCGATTAAATTCAGTGTTTCGTTTCTTTGAGTTCTTAAACACGTATCCGATAGGTTTTTCGTCAGCGAGAATAAATTGGGATTTCTGGAATTCTACGAATGCGTAAATATTATGGTTTTTCATTAACGACGAACGACCATGGACCTAACGAGCATACGGAGAGCGGGGCCGTCCGGTTAATTAATAATCTAATCAACGGAGTCTGATTAACACGTAGACAGGGACAAATGGAGACGTGGGGAGTGCGTGGAACAAGTGACGTACCTGCTTTTCAATATATATGTACATTGTATATATATTTATATATAGCTACCATATATGCACAGTGCCGAGTGGGTATACATACGTCATATACACACCCATGAAATCGCTTGCCGGTTCTCAATTCTCATATGGGCCTTTTGCCTTCTATATTTACCACGTGCATTATGGTGCCTAGAAGAGAGTTCAGTTTTGACCCGGACTCCAGACTCACAAACCGACTCCGAGTCTATGCTCTCGGCCCATGCAATTGCCCAACAGCCATCTGTTCTATCTGTTCTACTTCATCGGCGAGACCCGTCGGGGCCTCTAATTAGTAATTACGAAGAAATCGAAAATAGAGCAATTTCGTATGGTTTCGTTTGCCGAGGCCGTTTCGTCACGGATCACGAAGGATACGTGAATTAGCGGATAAAACACGTGCGTTACAGACTGAAAGAGCGAGACGAAAAAATATTCCTAATTTTCTCACAGTCAATGATAAGGAATAATAGAAAGGGGGAAAAAAATTTTTTTTTTATTTTTTTTTGTAAAACGACGCCAATCGAAATTCAAAAGATCAACGACGCGCAACGTCACTGAAATTTTCTCCGTAATTCATTCGAATTTCCCGCCATCTGCCAGTATCCTTTTTTTTTCCTTCCTCCACCTTCTCATCGTGCCACACATTTTTTACCTCGTCTTCCTTACTCCGGGCTGTCGGCAAAACACGAACGGCGATCGATTCTAAATGAGATATTGTAACCGTGCCTCATCAACGTACCATAGAAGAGGATTGATAGAGGATAATCTCTATGGACGTTATTAAATAATTTGGCTTTGAAAGTTTCGTGCCTTTTATATAAAGCCCTGTTTACCTCTTGGTAATGCCGGTCTTCGATGTTAATTATCTTGACTAATAAGAGGCCCTCCCAGACCAAGACACTCTAACCCATTAATGCCGTATCATTGCGCGGTCGAAGATAACCTTTGTCAGATAAGCCAGTCATTTATTACGTGCACCGTAAAGCACACACTGGCTTTTGTACTCGTGGCGCGTGGAGGCGCCCGAGTGTGAGGGAAAAAGAAAAAATTTTTTTAATCGAATAAACCGCGACAATGCGAGGTAAGTTAGGATAATGAGTTGGGGAGGGGGGGTGGGAGGAGGCAATGAAGAATATAGTTAGATATATATATCTAACAACAGCCGACTACGTGCTTAAGATAACTATATGGATAACGTATATGGATATATATATATATAGTCTGTATAGTCTAGGCTAGATACCAGCTATATCCGTCCTGGAACCCGCAATGTGGATACTTTCGTTGATTCGAGGATCTTGAAGCGTACAAACAAACAAACGGACCAAATAATTACGCTAATTAAAGTCGCCCAATTTGCGCTTTAGACAATTAAAGTGGCGGCAGGGAGGAGGAGGAGGCTAGGAGGGACCGGCAGGCTAACTCATTAGCAGTTCGAGACTATATATATACTGGTATATATACGCAATGTGTATATATAGAAGGAAAAGAGCTTCGAAGAGGAATATACAGAGTGAAATAAGCACGTACTATGGAGAGTATGACGAAAGAGAACGAGAGATGGAGAGCAAAAGAGTGGGAGTGCGAAGGATGCGAATCAAAGAAACGTAACTTGTCCTGCGTCATATATATCGGGTGATGCCAAGGAAATTGGACTGAGCCACGTGATAGTTGCTTTGGGATAAATGCTTCGAGTACAAAAGCTTGCTGATTAGTGTATGGCTATACATATATCTATGTATACACGATTATTCAGGGACTATCGAATGACCTGAAGATGGTTCTATTTGATTTCTATTAATTACTATGGTAGAGCCACCATCGACAGATGGTTCGATAGTCTTGAATAACCGTGTATATATGGTTATCGGGTCAAACGCAGATGAAGTTAGCCTGTCCATTTGATTTCCTATGGTAGAACCAACTTCAGCTCGTGCCTTCGTACTGAATAGGCCTAAGTGTACCTATGCAACGTGGCCCAGCATCCGAGAAGACATGTGGATAAATATAAGGAGTGGGGATAGTCGGGGCAGCGTAGACGGTGCTGGCATGAAATCAGAGCAAGATGAAATAATTAAAATTGATGGAGATCGGTCGTGTCAGTAAATTGAATAGAAACCAAACTAATCTGTAACCGTGATGAATTTTGAATTGGTAACGGTACAGCCGCAGTTGATTTTCATGGAAAGTAGAAGAAAGTTGGTGTAACTGGACCGAACGATTGTGCTCTTATTTCTTGGCGTCGTACTTTATCCGCACGTGATTCGCGACCCCAGGTGCAAAAACTTCAAGAACCAGGATCCTGATCGAGCTGATTGATTAGCTACACTTAGGTAATTAAAGTAGATTTGGCTTTCCAATAAATCATGAGATTTCACCAGATTTATTGTTTCACCGGTGCTGGATGCTGTATAGATATTTTGAAATTGTATCAATTAGGATGGCCGTGAATGAAAAAAAGAAACATGGCTGCCGTCTATTACCTGGAGACTGTTCGGGGAAAAATTTCGAATGTTGAGAATAATGATTTTTGATCGTTCGAGTCAATTAAATTTTTATCGAACAGAAGGGTAATTACAGGTGATCCCGGAACGAAATGGAGGTGAAAACGAGGTCTGATTTTGATGCGTAGTGACGCGTGATTACGGATTAATTTTTTTTTTGTATCCAAATTCACGTATACGAGAGTGCGTATGTGTGCGCGTGTTTTAGAAAATGAGTTCAGTGTTACCAACAAATTGGTTCAGTGAACTTTTTTTTTCTTCCATTCTTCTTAGACCGTCCTCGGGTCCCTTTCCCATTCATCCACGCGCGTCCCGGGCCTAATAAAGCTAATCGATATAAAAAGCCGCGTTTCCAATAACCATTTAATTCAGTCAATCAAAATTCCTATTAGCTCGCGAGTGCAATTTGGCTGCGATATACCTATAGCGAGACGCGCGTTCATATTAGAAGTTGGCTGAGATATTAGCCGGGCCTAGCGACGGATAAGAACGTACGAACGAGCAAGTGAATACAAACAAAAAATAAAAATTCAAAAATTTTTTTATTTAATTGTAACGTGCGCTGACGAAAGTATATCCTCTCCCCCCCCCCCGTCTACCCCCTAACAAAATTTGGATTAATTAAATAATCCTAAAAACTTCACATTAATTAAAAATCAAACACGAAAACGTATCCACATAAACGTCACATACATTACCATAGTCAATTTAAATTTTCAATAATTAATTAAAAAATTGGCAAAAGCTTAAAAATAATTCTTTAACCCCTCAAACAAAATTAAAAAACAATATTTGATTTTTTATGTTCAAACATCGTGTCTGATCCTATCCATCAGCAGAGTCTACTGATTGGTCTGATCTTCGACTCATTTTAATGTAATTAACGTTTTGATTGCATGCTTTGTCTCCTCGAATAACCCGTTTTCCCTTGATCCATCCAAACACCGAGCCCCGAACCCCCCTAGCGCCTGATTGGGCAACCCCGTAGCAAAGAGGGGGCCCCCAAGAGTCGGGGCATCGATCAATTGCTAGGGCCGGTACTGCGTTCGAATTTAGTCTGCGTCTTTAAATGTTACTGTGTTTATTTGCGTAATATTATATACATACAACGATATTACATACTAGGATATACATATAGATACGACACATGCATTTCATTCCGTACTACACCTTTTTCTAAAGACACCCCCTCACCCTTTTTCATCCCTTACTCTTCCACGTGTCTCTATACTTCTTCGGAGGCTCATATGTATATATGTATATATATATATTCACTTCCAAGCTAATTGTGTAGTATGCAAGATAGACCTGAGTCGCGTTCGTGTACGTAGAATCGTACAAGTTACACCACCCAACTCCAAGCACAGCAACCCCCCAACTTCACTCGCCACCCCTTGTATCCTTAGCGGTGTATATACGTATATATATACCGTTGGAAAGAAGCAGCTAATTTAAATGGATTAATTAAGTTAAATTGGAGCTTTTTGCTGGGGCGTCGCTCGGTTTCGTGAAATCGGCCAATTATCGTGGTCCTGAATAGTCCCTGTGATATACATATATACAAACCCTAGTTTAATACGTTGGAGACAAAGTAATACGGTTCCCATGACCGATCGGATTATACAGACAATTAAAATACGCCCGATTTTTCACACAAAAAAAAATAAATTGTGTGTTTCGTTCTAAAATTCATTGCAATAAATGCATACAAATTTGTGTATATTTTTTTTTAATTAGAATATTTAACCCTTTTTTTAATAAATTTTTCTAATCACTCCTCGCTGTATTTTCTATTAGTGTACGTCCTTTTTTTTTTGTTTTCCTATTGTTCCTCGTGGTATTTAGTTGGTACCTTTCGACGTACTCCTCCTCCTCGATATCCTGGTGAATCTCGACGCGATTCAGCCGAGTGATTTGCAATAATAGCACGGAGAGCGCGAGGCTCCGTAGAAAGCAATATAAATGAAGTATACTGCAATTAATATATCTTGATTAGTTTTCAACAGAGTTGCCTTTTTGCTTGCACTAATGCCTCGTCCACTCGGCGTTCCTATCGTTGCTTCGTTTCAATCCTTCTATATCTTTCCGTTCCTCAGTTCTATACCCACTCTGTCTCTCGCTCGCTCACTCGATCGCCAGCAGTACCTCCCTCTCTCTCTCTCTCTCTCTCTCTGTCGTTTACTCTCTTCACTACCAGCCATTTTGTTATTGCCAATAAGTAATTATATTGTTCCGCAAGGAGCAGTGGTTCTCAATTATTGTTAATTTCTACAGGCTCGATACAAATCCTAATGTCTTAGGTTGGACGCTGCGCAGAAAGCATGCGCATAGCACCGCGCATGCGCAGTAGTCCTGTATACTCCTATAGAGTTCCGGCACATCTTTGGCGGGAATATTCAAATTCTAATTTAAATCATCCGTCACTCTCTACTATCCTCAGTGCACGAGGGCGACTTGTAGGTATCATAACGACGTAAGAGACGTACATTTTTTTAAGGAAATTTAGGTAAACGAAAATCATGAATTATGCAATTTTTCTTTTTGACACTGCCAGTATTACGTATTGATTTAATAATTAATATAGTACGAATATCGATTAATATTTTTCGACTAATTAACTTTTTCTTTTCGTACTATCAAGCTATACCAATGATTAATTTGTGAAAAAAAAAAAAAACTTACTTCACCTTAATTACCACATAATTTCGTCCAATTATTTTTATATCTTACGTAGCCGGGAGCCAGTTATCGATTACTTAAATTGCCTGTAAATGACTCTCGAGTAAAACGAGACACGAGCAAAGGCTCATACCCTTCGTGCAATAAATCGAAAACCCAAAGACTTCCTCACTCGGTGGACGAGATCGATCGTGAGATCGCTCGATAAGATTGTTCTACTCGAAGGACACGAGCGAATGTAATTAGCGAGCGAGTAATTATTACGAAAGACAGCCCTGGCTTCGTTTCATGATCCGATCGTGATCGATCGGTTAATCATTTAACATGGTAAAGTTATACTGCGCCTGTGATACATATCGTATGGGAAATTGCAGTTCTGAGTCTAATGATAACGGCGCGTATGTTATCGATTCTATATATACATATATATTTGCCCAAGCGTTTACGGTGAATTGCCCAATATTGGGACACCTGCCGAAAAACATCTAAAATATTATTCGAAAGTGCCAAGCGACGGCTATAGCGATCTTTAATGAGAACGCTGGAGGAGAATGTCAAGGCCGTGAAATCGGCGAGTTAATTTTTATCTAACATTTCCGTACGCTCATTGGTTACCGATCAAAATTCCAGTGTAAATGAGGACTGATAAAAAA
Source organism: Cephus rjabovi (assembly GCA_030264185.1). Taxonomy (NCBI): domain Eukaryota; kingdom Metazoa; phylum Arthropoda; class Insecta; order Hymenoptera; family Cephidae; genus Cephus; species Cephus rjabovi. The sequence goes on along the minus strand of JASCRG010000508.1, from coordinate 784,846 downwards.
AAATTCAAAATAACTATATATATATACTTTATAACACTCGAAGACGTATATCTGACATCTACGTGTGCATAACCTTCTTTCGTCTAATCAATAACGACTGATAACGGCAATAAAAAGCATTTAACAGCGATCAAATATTTTTTACAAAATTTTTCGAAAGAGACTACGGTAACGCTTGGCTGTAGAAGTTTCATATATTAACCAGCTTTCACTCCTGTATCGTGAGAGCTGATTACCAGAAATGGAGGATTATAATTAATAAGTAATTATTTTAAGCAGCTGCTAGAGTCGCCGCTTAGCCATCTGTTGCCTTCGCGTCTATTCGTGTTCGCCTTTACGTTTCACGTTCCTACGCCTATATATATATATATATATATATGAGTAAGTTACGATATTTTTCTTCTCTCGATTCTACCGGTCGACCTTCTTCGTTTACCTGACGAAGACTTCAGAAAGCTTACGGGGAGGCGCGTGTTAAATCTCTCTCTTTCTCTTTCATCTCTTTCTCCCTATCTCGTTATCTTTGTTTTTATCTAATTCTCACCATTTATCCATCTCTCTCTTTCCCTTGGGATTCCCCTTCACTCGTGCCCTCTTACGCTACTCGTTTTTTATCTTCTCATTTTCGTCCAGCCGGATTTCGTTTTTTTTTTTTGGAATTTCTATTCCTTTTTATTAACGAACCGTAGCCACGCTAATTATAAGTGTATCAAATGTGATTGATTAGTCGCTCCGGATAATTAATCGACCCATTATGACTTTCCATTAAACATCCGTGTCCCCTGTGCGTGTTTTCCTGGACTGGTGATACGTGACAGTGGGACGCGACTGAATTTTCGAAATTTTTCGGTTTTTTGTCGTATCAACATTCATGATAAGAAAAATTGCAATTTTTCTTACTTAAACAATTTTCACGTAATTTTCGAAATTTCTTTTACGCCTCTCTTTCACTTTTGTAAATCACCTAACGCGTCACAGCTTATCTGACTCGCCTTCGTAAGTCGAGAGTTAGAAAAGCTGTGAGAATAACGTTACGTAAGAAAATGAAAAAGGACGGTAAATAATTAACATAAGACGAAGTTATCATAATAATTTTTTAAGACAAAAACACCATATTACATGATTTACTGAAAAAATAAAGAGGATGGATATAATTGTCATTAGAAATGCTCCCTTACGAAATGGTACAATATGCATACGTTATTCTCGCACAATATCTGTATAATGATAACGTAAAAGAACCCTCCGAAATCCTAGACTAATTTACTCGATTGATCTCGGCCAATTTGGTGGAAAACAAATACGCGGTATTGTAGAGCAAAGTTTCTCAGCGCCACAGTAGGGGATTGGCACGAAATGAGATTTAAACGTGAAAAAGGTTGACTAAATGGACGAAGAGCGAAAGCGAGAGAGAAAGGGGGGAGTGAGAGAGAATGATAAAAAGAAAGGAAAGTTTCATGAGAAAAATAAAAAGAAAGTGAACGGGGTAGGGATGGCTATGGTGTGAGGGGGGGGGAGGAAAGCTTATATGTATATAGGTATAGAGGGCATAAGGAAACAACGTCAATAAAAGGCCCGGTAGACGTAATCCACGTCACGCGAGGACAAATTAAAACTTAGTTGCTTTGCAATTTCATCAAACCAACCTCGTTCGGGCTACATCGAGTAATTCCGTGCTCTGTCGCACGGATATTTGTCGCGTGTTTCAGCGTCCTCGCGTTAAGTGAATTGTTTCTGGGACTTTGTCGGCGAAAATTGTCGGGGGTTGAAAATAATCACTGTGAAAATAGCAAGAAGGCCGATTATTGAAAAAAAACTGCCAAAATGGGTCAAATCGAAGACGCAGTCGTGGTACCGAGCGAGGAATTGATAATTAAAAAAACAAAAATCTATCGATCAAAAAAGCAAAATGGTAAAAAAAAATATCAAATTTCAAATTTTTGCTATATGGTTTTGAAAAACATTCGTAATGTCTATAATTGAAAGTTTTAGGTTACATTTTCCAAAAAAAAAAAAAAATTTAACACTTTACCGGTAACGAAAAACAGGTTCCATTTTTACCGACTGATATTGGCATGACGCCTAACATTGCAATATGCATAAAGTTGTGCCAACCTACAAAGTTAATATCATGAACAGCGACAATGTAATCTCAGAATTGATATTGGGTTAGACCAGGTAAAATAAGTTGAATAAACGTAGTAGGTGAGTAATATACGAATAAATGTATACTATGTACGGTAAATAGTACAATTTGGTATAGGTAAATCGTAGGGCGGTGTAGGGGGTTGTGGTAGGGTGAAGAGTAAGGGAAGGAGGGGACAACAAAAGTTTCTAAACGGTACGGTAATAACAATAATAACTTTTGTAACTCTACCAACACAGCGGAGCAACGAATAGGTTGAGATAGAGTGAGACACGCATAGTAACCACCCGTATACGTATATATAAAAAGAGAGAGAGAGAGAGAGAGAGAGAGAGAGAGAGAGAGTTGGCTCGCTGGCGCGTAAATTGAACGTCCAACTTGTATTTATATGATAATAAGCGCGTTTAAATATACCCGGTGTACCTAAACTCCCTACTTAAATACCGGACGATTACCAGACTCCTCTGGGTAACCCTCGAGATTCTTCACAACCCCGTGTTCCCCGCCCCAAGTTCATCCCTATACTACATTCACTCTCCTCCTTTACTCACGTCCCATCTCCATCGCGAGCACAAAGCTGAGATGGGAGTTACTACTTACTTAGTTTATACTATATAATAACATCGACTAGCACCGGCCATATTTACATATTTACAGAGCCCACAACTTTTCTTAAGTTTCAGTTTAAATCTGGCTTTCATATCCAAGAACGGTGTTTCGCGTATACTTGGGCTTTCTCAGCGATTTCACCTCCTTCGCTTTGTCCATTTCTTCCTTTATCTTCTACGCTAGCTATTCTTTTTTTTTTTTTTTTTTTCATTTTTTTATCTTCGTGCACACGTACTCCTCGTCCCTCTTACATTACCATTTTCATCCCCCCTTCCGTCCCACCCCATACCAACAACCCTCATAAGCTGCCACTTCCAAGAAAAATTCTCAACTATTTACATAGCCCGAAACTTGTAACTGGCGTATAGCTGCCGCTCATTTGTAGGCCTAACGAATCCGTAGGGTAACAGGAAAAACCGGTAGCTAGAAAAAATTTTTTTTGACAAACAAGAAATTTCTGAAAATCTTTTTGAATAAAAAAAAAAGAAAAAGAAAAAACTCGAATCCGTCGTGCATAATCGTCATCTACGCGGGAGGTTAAGGGGGGGACAGGGGAAATAGAGCACGGGGGGATTCACCTCCTAGCTACGAGTATGGGGCAAACAGGTAACAACGAGGGAGGGGAGGGCGAAACAGGGAAGAGGGCCGGGAAAGTCGAGGTTGGTTATAATTTTAATGACGGCGTGTCCGCGCGCAGACTATTAAGAATACGCGTCGCTAGAAACTTTTAACGAGACGTTGCCTGGTACACTCCTGGGAAAGCTTGAATATACTGATAGCGCAGTGGTATACGGCAGCGGTGCCAACCTACGTACAGATATTACTAAGAAGTACCCAGTAATGCTCGTAGGCCACTATTGGTACACTGCTAGGCAGTGATACTATAGCGACGGTATACATATATAGTTGGTCCTGATGGTGAAGCTTGCGACTGGTGGAGAGGGAAGCTGGCCAGGAGGGGTGGTGGAGGGGAGGGGCCTGAGACGAAGCTACATTGGGAGTAGAGAAGGAAAGGTAGATGACGGTGGTAAAGAGGTGGAGGGTTGGTGTACGTAGAAGTAAAGGATAAGGTTGGTACCACTGCTGCCACTGCCGCTGCTACTGCCCCGGGAGTGCATTATGTATTTTATAATGATCTCACAACAAAATTGCAATTTGCAGCAGGCGATGTCGCGCCTCCCCCCTCCGACCCCCCCACACCCACACCCACCCACCCTAGTGCGCTCGTTTTTCTTTACTTTAGTTCTCTCCTTTGCCACGGGTTCACAGGTTCCTGCCTAAATCCTCATTTACGGAATAAGGTCGATTCGGTGCTGCCAACCTTATCGCTGATTGGTTTACGAAAGTATCACGCGTACAGGTGATTCGTGGATACCGGATATATGTACGTGGTAGGGATGGCGCGGTAGTTATTTGGATTTGTGAAAAAAAAAATTTGAATTTTTGAAAATATTTTTTCGTATTTTGTTTAGTAATTTAAATGATTGATGGGGATTTTTGAATGGGATTTTTTTGGGGTGAGAGGTGAATTTTTGTATACGAGTCACTCGAGGAAAATCTCTAGGATCATTAGTCTGTATAGCACTTTTGGTTCTCGTGCCAATTCGCAAATCGATACCGCACGTAGGACGCGGCTAACTGGGTCAAAGGTCGACGAGGGGAAACGGTCGGAGTTCGTTCGTGAATTGGAACAGTTCGCTAACGGTGCCTTTATTGTGTTTCTTAGAAATTTCGACTTTTGGGAATAAATTTTGTAATTTCTATGGTAGGCGATTTAGGGGAGAGAATGCGAGTGCGTGACGTGTGTGCGATAGGCGATGTAGAATTTTTTTAATAATCACGTGGTATTGGTCAATAATTGTGCGCGAGGTATAGATTGGTGAAAAGAGATAAAGGAATAAATAAAAACTGTTAAAGAATAGAGATAGGGAACACGTGGATTCAAAATGTGTCTGATTGTGCGATACGCTGAAGAGGCACCCCATTAAACGGATGATTAATTTTAATGGGGGTGTCGTTTTATGAAAAAAAAAATTATTCCTTAATTGCATTGCGCGATTCATATTCAAGGTCGACGTATATATTCGTCATTTCCGGTATACGTTATCGGTAACTAAAAAATTGTTAATATTGCACCAAAAAAATGTACATGCATAAACTTTGTACACTGTCTGTACTTCGGTTCCCCATTTACATTGGGTGGCTTCAAATTTTCTCTTTGGATTAAATGTAGGTATTAATAACATAAACATATGCAAATATTAAAAGCATACAGTACTGCGATGCATCTGCGTCTGCTTCAAAGAGAAAAGATGCATACGTATATACGTATATATTATAGTATATAGATATATTACAGATCCCATGAAGAAAATGGCAGGTGAACCGACAGATAGCGCAGGTAGGTATGTTAATCGTTAAAAGAAAAAAAAAAAAAAAGGCGGAAAATACGATAATTACAAAATCACTTAGTTAAGAAATTCATTTAAACGCAGCTGTAATTAGATTTTTTTTTTGTTTTTTCAACCGACAATCGTGGGACGGATACGTTCATTCTTTTTGTTCCATTAATTACACATAAGCATACGAGATGGTATAAGCGTTTTTAAATTAATTGTCAATCTTCTTACCAGACAGGTAGAAAAAATCGTATAATCACGTTTACGTAAGAGAATCAAAGAAAAAATTTCCCATCGTCAATTCGCATGACTCTGACGCAACAGAAGGCAAAATAAGGTACGTAACGCAAGGGGAACTGCGTGCCCGGGGCCTTGGCCCGTAACAATCTTCAACCCTTGTACGAAACCCTTAGCAGTCCTCCAGGTCCTTCACCCCCTTTTCAACCCTCTAAAAGAGTTAACGACCTCGCTTTATCTTCGGTCGCACTGACGATACGGCATTGTGTACCTTGGCGAAGACGAAATTTCGATGAATTGTGGGTAAAAATAATTTTCGAAAAATAACGGAGCGAGAAATTGCTTTTTTGGCCCCAAAAAAAAAAACAAGGTACAAACCTGAAATTTATGAATTTCCAAATTGAAAAATAATAAAGTCGCAGTATCCAAATGCACTTTTAATGTTGCTTGATTTTTTGCTTTTATAAATTTTTGATTTAAAAAAAAAATTAGTTCAAGGGATTTTTCACGTTGCAGCAGCGAAGATAGCGTTATCACCCGCCCAGCACACGTTGCCTCATTAGCGAAGTCTGAAACACCCCAGCCCCCCCCCTCCCCCCTCCCCACCCCACAACCAAAAACCCTCGCCGACCGAATGTAGGCAAGATAGCGCACGCCACGAGGGGTGGGATTACCGTGTGTACGACAGATAGGGGTGAAAAATGCTGGTCAGAGGATAGGGTTGAAAATTGGAATGGAAAATTCAGAAATACGGTAGGCGTCGCTCTAGCCTATCTCAGGTTTGTATTAACTATGTGTGGGCTGTTGCGTCATAGCAAAGCCAACGTGACTTCGTTATAAGAATCCTTGAATTTCTAAAATCGAATTTATACAGACAGATACACCCAGGTACAGTCTACAGAGATATTTTATCTTGAATCTATTTTTTTTAATATTTCAAAAATCCACATTTCAATTTTTGAAAAAGCTCCCGAACGCTTTCCCCCGTCCGTCCTTAACAGTGCAAAGCGACCATTTTGCGATTCCGTGACCCACGACAAAATGGTTTCCCAAACGGTATCAGCCCGTGTATCGGTTAGCATCGGACCCACTCGGGCAATTACTTTAATACGAGCCAGTCCCAACGACGAGGTTCCTGGAGCTCGGCAAAAAAAGCCACGCAAAGTGAAAAAACAAACCACGTTAAAAGAGCAAAAGAAGGTCCGAAAGAATTGTCGCTCAATCTACATAATCATTAACAGAAAGGAAATTTATTTAACCCTTGGGCAAAGGACTCGTTATTTCCCTCTGGCCAATTTGAATAAGTTCCTCGAGTGGGTAAATTAAAATCCAATTTTGGCATAATTTCCTCCTATTAAATGCGATTGGTATCCTCTACCACTTTATCTCCAATAACCCAACCAACCTAACCCAACCTCGACCCACCCAACCACCACAGTCATATTCACCCTCATACCATCCCCCGTCACTTAGTCTCGTAACAATCTCCGCCATCTTAGTCTTCCTCGCAACTAATTCCATCCGACAAAAATAACAAAACGTTACGATCACCCCGCTTAACCCATGCAATTATTACATTGCGTACATTAGTACACAAAACAAAGTACAGATGGCGCGCGCGAGCTCCAACACTCTCTATATACATCTATATACTGCTATTAACATTTTCCATAGCCTCAAAGCTCGAATCCACCAAGCTCCGCGTCCACGTTGAAAACACAGCGTCGCCTCGTGCAAGGCGACAGAAACGCAACGTTGACGCGACGCCTTAGCCAGGCATTAAATAATCATCCAATCAGCCTTCGTGGAAGTCCAAAGTCTTTAGAGGGCAATCTGCATGTTGAGAGGCCTTTAATGCCTTTTCGTCTAGTGCGCGCGAGAGAGAGAGAGAGAGATTGGGGTAACTCGATGTTGACGATGCCGACTAGCCCTCCGATGTTCCGTATATGCGATATGCATCCCTCCCCATTCTGGCCGCACACCTCAGGGGTCAGGTTAGGTGCGATATATTGAGGTATACAGATATGGGTCGGTACCAGAGTTACCTCTGCATGACGCGTGTTCTTCTGTGCTTGTTACACGTGGGCCGAGAGTCGGATAAAGATAGCGCATGATAAATGAGAAAGAGGGAGACAGGGGAGGGATCGAGACCAGGAGGGGGAAGAGCGTGCGAAAGTAAGTGAACGCTCGAGAAGCACCTTTGCTGTGTACAACACGAATGAAAACTGGTTCGGACGGCAGAGGAGGCCGTCAAGCGACAATTTATGCGAGAGAGATAATTAACCCGGTAAATAGTAATTAACACCTTTTCACAGGACCTCCGTCTTCGTGGGCTCTCTGCACGCTGTTTGGTCGGGCAGTAACGTGAATTGCCCTTAACTCTGGATACTATGGGGTTCACGTATGAACAAGCCATTACGCATGCTATCCTTTAGTGACGAACACACTGGATACGCGTACGGTGTGAACGAGGCATACATTTTTTTTTGTTACGCACCTGCCGTGTACGGGTAATAAATTTTTTTGAGATATAGCTCTTGATTTTTTTTACCCCACCAAAAAAAAAAAAAAAAAAAACAGTCGTCTACATGGGTCTGCGAGGTCCTACTGGAGATCTATGGGCTTGTTCCATGTAAATAAAGTATTAAGGGCACATATGAGAATTAGCGTATTTAGAGACCATTTTAGGGGTGGTATACGTAAACACGTGGCGAAAGGGTGGGACTAGTTTATTTTCGATTTCTATGCGTAAATAACCGGATTAAATACTTCCTGAGAGGCTTCGGAGTACCTTGGTAGATGCACGTAAAGTATATACATATATACATTTGAAAATGATCCGGGTCTCTGTGACCCAACGATACCGATTTAATATCGGTGTTCGAGCGACCATCTAATATCTGGGTAAAGTTGTGAGCTTCTTTTTTTTTCATCCCTTGTTTTCGTTCCTTGTACCCTCTCCCAATGCCACTCCCCCCCCACCCCTCTTCCTACAATCACAAGAACTTAATGATCTGAGTCAATGTCATAACAAGAGCCGCTCGGAACCGCGTACTAAGGCAAATCGAGCAATGCAAACATCATTTATTGGAAATATTGTGTACTCGAGTCTCTCCTTCTATCTTCCGGAACCACCCCTCCCGTCTGTCAGTTTCCGATGGTGCGTCCATCTTTCTTGCCATTTCTACCCTCGCATTGGCTTCCCGTTCGCTCCCCCTTGTTATACAGGTACACAGATGCGTCTCGTTTCATCCCTGGTAATTGCTTATTAAATTTCTCGGAGGGGGTTGGGGTGTCCTACCCCCACCAACGTCTCTCACAGCTCGGAGGATCGTTCCCCTCTCGCCCCTCTGCCCCTATGGTCGTTCCGTGCCAACCCCATACCCCCCTCCTATCTGTTCTCATTCTCTACCAGTATACCTGTATATAAGTAGGAGGGTAGGAGGGGGGGGGGGATGATAAGTAAAGGAGAAAGAAGGAGGGACTTGTCGGACAGAATTGTTTTCCTGTTACCGTGAAAATATGCCCGCGCGGGTATCTCGCCGCGTAATTGGATTATTAATTAGATTGTTAATGAGACAGATTTTGCGTTTAAAAGGAGGCACCCGCGCTTTCGGTAACAAAGGGATCGTCCTTACCGACGGCGGACGGTAAATTTCCAGAAAGCCTCCGATAAAGTCGAGCTGCCTTATACGTAAGTCCCTTGTTTCTCTACTTGTTTCCCTCCTGTATCTTCGGTTAATTTTTTAATGGGTTTTTTTTTTAATTTTCAAAAAAAAAATTTTTGTTGTCTTTGCTTTTACGGTAACGGCCACTTGTCCCCGTATCGATCCTACAGATTTGCCGCTACCGTTGCGTCATGCGAACGTGCGGGGCACAGTAGTTGGGTAAGATGACTGAGAAAAATAGAAAGTACCGATCGGTCAACACGTTTCTCTTCATCTCGCCATCTTACGGGATTGTCTTCCTGCTACTTTGTGTTGGATTCGCGTCGACGCAATGTTACGAAATCGGATTCCGATTAAGAAATTATTGTCAGACGAAAATTCAGTGTCGCGGGTATTAGGATAGGGATGACCATTTGCCACGTGCAAAATTCAATGGTAAACGAGATGGCAAATATTCAGATTGATTGATAACAGTAAGTGTAATGGCATGAGGGGTGGGGAGGGGGGGGTGGAAGAGGAGAAAATAATGGAGACAGAGAATGAACGCAAAAGCGCAACCAGCGAGATAACGATTGTTTGTCCAATTAGGTACGTAAGCATCTATAAATAGAATCACGAGCCAAGCTGAAGGCATGGGAACTTCAATGATACCGGAAACGGAAGGAATGGAAAGAATTCTTTGCAAAGATATCGAACGACTAATAAAAGCGCGGAGAGATCGCAGCAAAGCAAAATCCATTTTACAAAAAGAAAGTTGAAAATAAAAAAAATATAGACATTATCAATAGCCCTGCGCTGCCCGTAAAAAAAAAACTGTCATAATACAGAAAAACATACTAGGCCATCGAGTGGGCATCGTTGTATCGATCGCTTATTTCAGACTTATAGGCGACTTATGTCAGACAACGATTAAACGTCGAGACATAACACAGTGGATGATGCTGTCGGACGGAGCTCTTAAGGAAATAATGCCGTAAGAGCATTTCCGGAAGTATATCGCACCAATAAAAAAACAAGATATACATATATGACAACACAAGTGCAATCAGGTATACGAATTTGACCACATATTAATTATCACACTAAAATTCTTTTTCCTTCATGCATCTACAACTAATTTTGATCACAAATAATTTTTAGTGAATTTAACAAAATTTTTTTCGCCAAACAAAATCTCTTAAAAACAGTCAATACCTAATCCCGTGTCTCCTGGTGACATTTAACTAGTGGATGGCGGGAAATTTAAATGTCACAAGCATTCCAATTGTCCGAGCGCTTATTATTTCCATGGCGAAAGAGAAAAGTGGATGGTGCGCAAGCGATAGGGCGGGAGGGGAGCCACCACCACCACCACCACCACCACCACCACCACCACCACCACCACCACCACCATCATCACCACCACCACCACCACCATCAATGTAGCATGTCGGCCGTCTAGCTGGTTGCTTGGTAGCTGGTTTATCATTCAAGGCACGCCGGCATAATTTGATATATTAGGTACACATAAGCGACGGCTGATCGCGGTTATTAGGTTGGGTACACGGTACAAGCCCCCTGGAACAACCGAGTCAGAGTCCCCTCTGGCCCTCTGGTAACCGTGTCTGGTCCTTCACAGCCCTCATCCACTGTTGAGTAGATATTCGCTGCCTCACCTTGCAATTCCACATGGGCAGGGAGATGAAAGGTGAGGGGGCTTGCTAGTTGCTATGCCACTCGCAGTCGCAAAATGGAATTACTATTATAGCCAACCACGAGGCCTCTTCCCCGATATTGAGCATTTTTTAAACTTTACCCTCATCCAGCACTCCCTCCTTCGCTCCTGCCTCCCTACGATCTTCATCTCCCGAATCCTCCCACGTATCGCTCGATCAGAACCAAAAATCCCATAAAGGATGCAAAAAACGAAGGTCGAAATACAAAAAAATAATAATTTACCAGCAAGGGTTGCGCCTAGGCAGACACGCGAGATCGTAGCGCGATACCTTTTTTCTTTTTTTCGACGGATAAAGAAAATAGGATAAATAGGGCGGGAAATTCAAATTCAATATTTACAAGGACGCTTTTACGTATACGCGCCTTCGTAATACGCAGAATTAAAGGTAAACGACACGAAAAGAAATGGCCGCCGTCGATATACGAATTCTCTATATATCGTGATATATGGATACACACGATATACGTGCACACAGGTGTCAGAGGGAGAATTTCGTTGGCGGATTAAGGGTGGCGTTAATTCACGCGTATTTTCGCAAATTGACGCTACAGGCGCTGTATTTTTACAAGCAAATGATGTGCACCGTATATGCTCCGGGACGTATAAGTACCAAATACGTCACTGGTGGTGACGCTATACGACTGACAGGGGACTCCAAGCCCCACGGCTATGGAGACACACATGTGTGAACGACTTCTGGTGTAAAGTAAATGGGGATGGAGGATTCGCAGCTTTGAGGATTCCGTCGGTTAGCCGAAAATTCTTTCGAAATTTTCATTTCAAAACCCAATAATCCAGGATCCGTACTTCCACGTGCGATTCATTATTCGCGTATGCATACTATATCGTTAGAGCGTATGTGACAGGTAAGAATTATTTCTGATTTTAATTGCCGATATATATACGTACATACATATATTGATTATGGTAACCGTTCCCATTTCTATGTACCATCCAGCACCCTTTTATCCCTAAATTCTGTATATCCATCAAGAGTAATACGAACGTATGCATATGTGGACGGGACACGCCGGTTGAAGAATTCGGCCGATGGCAAAGTTTATTTTCTTTATTTAGCACGGTGAATGTAGCTTGAAAAAATATTAACGCTCTTCTGTCCGGCCTTGAATTAAAATTCATGAAATACTCGATAAACGTGTAAAGACTGTAGTGCATATATATACATATACGAGCGTACGTAGACGATGGGGAGGACTGGGACAATTGGGACCACTGGGACCCGTTACGCCTATACAGTACAGTCTGACGAGGAATAGAATCGTGGGATAAAAATATGGCGACGGGCAAAATGGATTAGTCGGTTTAAAAAATTTTTCACGAATTTTTATACGATCGGAAAAAAAAACAAAGTTGGTTAAAATTTTTGACAAATGGAAACGCTAAGCGGATCCGTTACGCGTCGTAACAACTTTGTCGTAAAGTTATTAATTACCGAGGATTTTAAAGCAATTTTTAAAAAACCAGACGATTTCTACGAGGAGTCGCTCGCGTTTCTCATGGGATTCGCACGGTTAATGAATCGCGGATAACCGCGAAGTTAAGAGCGATTAGTCGCAGGTTAGTTAAGGGTTGAAAGGATTAATAGAGATTTTGAGATGAAAATTAATCGAAAACAACGATTGCATCTCGCGTGGCCATATTGTCAATTAGATTTCATTATAAAAGAAAAAAAAAATAGATTGCCAATGCAATTACCAGATTGAGAGAAATATAAAAAAAAATTGAATCGTCGATTAAAATAATTATCGAACAATATCCATAAGTGATTCTACGTATGAATTTTTCAATAATTAATTCCAATTTCTCGAAAAACACTGAATTTCATATTTATCCGTAATATCAGTAAAAGCCCTAGGCATCGGTACGTCGCGACGCCAAGCGTCGACGATTGCGAGGGGTTTCTATTTCCGTCCAGCGGGCATCAAACGAAGCCACAAATCATTCGGTAAGCGTAGATTTGTCAGGGTACAATTTTATTTGCCCGTGGATTAAGTTCTCCCGGTCCTTTTCGTCTCCGCGCTACGCGTTGTATCGCATTTCGAATTTATCTGCCGGTCCAGCAGCATCCCACTCCTCTCGATTAATATTGGACACTGATAAAATCTGGCGGGTCGCCATATTGGACTCGACAAGAAATTTTATGTCATCGATGGCAGCTATAATAATTTTAGATAGAAAAAAAAAAATATATCCCACAAAGTAAAAGACAGAAGGGTAAAAGAAAGAAACGGCAGAGGGCCCGAGGAGAATGGCGTCTTTGACGTTAACTCTCGCCGCCGATAAAGTTCGGTCCGGCGGACGAGCGACGAGAGCGGGCTCGATGAGTATTTTTCAATTAGCGGAAACAAAGGACGTCCGGGCAATAATTGCAACAAAGCGAAAACAAAAGGAAGCCCGGGAGTAATTGCCCGGCGTGTCGGAGCGGCTGGCTTTTTTTCGGATTACCTGAGCGGGCACGGGGAGGGGGAAGGAGGATCTGGTATACGCGCTTAGCGTTCGCGCATGCGCACTGGGACCCAATGCTTTTGCTACAGCATTCTCGAGCGCAGGGATACGTGACAGCACGTAGTGGACACGTGCGACATATATACAGGGTTATACGGTACAAAGGCATCGGCTGAAGATGATTCCACTGTATAAATCAAATTGACAGGCTAACTTCAGGTCGTGGCGTTTCATCCGAATAATCAATATATATATATAGATACATATATGTCCCCAAGTGGGATCATACAATCTGGAAAGGTCCATCTGTGCTGGGACGATGAATTTTCAAAAAATTTGAATTTCGAAAAAAAAAAAATTACGCGCCCAAATGAACGCCATCCGGTTCCCAGATATTCGTGGCGCGCTAAGCGGGTGGAAGCGATGGTAACTAAAGACGCATGAAAATAGAGAAAACCGGCATCATCGCAGCAGCCATTCCTAATACCGGAGCTCAGACAACCCTCGTGAATTCATGGAGAATATTAAGAATGTGTTTATACGTGAACTATTATTAACCTCAAAGGGGCTGTCATCGCGAGGGAGACATAAACGCCTCCTAATATCTCGCCGATGACAAACATGACACACGTCCTTTTTTTCGCCTCGTCCCTTCGCCCCCCCTCCACTCTGATCCCTTCGCGGTGAAACACATAAAATCCACAGTGGTCCATTCATTTCGTATTCCAAACGACGCTTGCTCTGTAAAACATTTTTTTTTGTTTTCAACCAAAACTCGCAAGCGCGTAACAAGCATATTTTGGGGTAAAAAAGTCGTCTTTAAAAAATAACCCCGAGAGAATCAACAGATGACGAATAATTTTTTACTATACGAAAAATCGTAAAATTCCCTGAATGAAAAAAAAAAATCAAACACTGATAATTTGGTTAATTGAAAATTGCAATGTCGTCTTATCGAACGATAAGAAACTTTATTTTATTTTACGAAACCATTTCAGCGCCATTTCTGGATTAGCGATCCTTACGAGAGATTTCTGAAGTACGGTTGAACGGATGTGGCCATAGACATATATATATATATATACAGAAATATAGCAACAGGGAAAGGGATCGGTCACCAGTTGGGGCTAGTTGCGAGCTTGTTTGACCGCTTGGATTTCGAATATTATGTTTGATTCTACATCAAACGGGAGAGCGTTTCGTTGGAGTAATGATATTTGGACAGCCCCGTATTAAACCTGGCAAGTTTAATTATGATTACTTAAGGACTGCGTACTTATGCAGTGCTCCAATCGTCTACTAACGCCAGACCGTGATTTTAAGTTGCAAAAAGAAAACTTTGCCGAATTTTCCGAACTGCAGACATTAAGTATACACGCTGGGACGTAATAGGGGAGCAAACAAAAAAAGAAAAAGTCTTTAATCCGTACCACGTGTATTAGGGGGATGAAAGTCATAAGAGGAACTTGTACATATATGTAACCGATAAAAACGATAGGGGGAGGATGGGGGGGATAAATTTCATAAAAAGCGAAATTCCTGGTAAAATCCTAAAGGGGTGGGTTGGAGCTGGTGGGGGAGGGGACTTACACGTGTTCAGTCCCCTACAGAGACAGACTGGGACAAATGAGGAGAATGTCATCTACAGAGGGATGGTCCGTGGGGTAGTCACGAGGCGTGGGAGGGGCGGTAGGGGAGGTTCGGGTGGGGAATGGTGGTAGCAATTAACTTCTCCTACGAGATTAGAGCTAGATATTACGAGATATCGAGCGACTTAACGGCAACACGCGAGAGACTTCAAAGGTAGTAATAAACTGCCTCTAATGAACCCCTTATCGCCGTCACTGGCAGCAACCCCCCCCCCTTCCTCCCACTCAACCTTCTACACTGTATGTATACCAATCTACCCCATGCTTCCTCCGCTTCTTCGTGGACAAAACTACTCCCCCCCCCGCCCCCCCCCCCGCCCCGCTTGAACAATGTTACGTACTTCACCCTCTTTCACCCTTGGGTAATTATATCAGTCGATTTTCTAGGGTTGTGCTGGTTCATTTGTGTATATATAGATATATAAGGCCGGCATAAATACAGTGAGAAATGAGCATATGGAATTTGCAGTGGCGTGATAAGGGTATCGATCACAGCATTAATCTTTCTTTTTCTTTTGAGAATCATGTACGATCGTCCCTGTTTTAAGTAGCGTACAATATGGGTGTTATGTGTCCGTATACGATGTACGTCATGGGCCGATACAGAGGTAGAGGAAATAGTGCAAGTCTAGCCTGAAATATATTTCGAATTTATTTTCGTACCGAAGTAGCGGAAAGGGTGTATGGATCGAGTGGGAAGAGGGGGGGGAGGGGTGGGATGCCACTGTTAAGGTATCCGTATAGATTGTACTCCCATCCCTGATTGACTAGTTTCGTATTCGCTTGGCGCCGCGACGACTCGTCGACGTCTCGTCAGGCTCTCCCGTGGAGGAAGATACTCGGTCAACCGAGTCTTCCGGGACTTGGATTCTCCCGTGGGAATTTGGTAAAAGTGAATTTTGCGAAAATCGAGGGAAGTAAGGTAAATTTCGTGTTTACGTAATAAGAAATAGTACACGGATACCAGATAACGTATTGGACACCCATGACTGGTTTGTATTCGAATTTCGGTGACGAAACGAACAAAAATGAATCAGGCTGATAAAGTGAATCGACATTGGCGTAGGACGCAGTCCGGAGCCCACGTGAGATCGTGACTGTCAGTCAAGAAAGGCATAGACAACCGGATTGCAGGTCTTGCACGTATACGTGCAGGCAATGGCGTAGATAGAAACGTCCCGCAAGAGGTGCTTGGAGCAGGTCGAGGCGTCGCGACGCACCCCGGTTCCATCAAGCCCAATCATGTTGATTCAACAAAGTACCCACCTACCAAATTGCTGGAATTTGGTATTCGGCCAGAAGAGGAAGAGGGAGGAGGAATAGGAACGGAGGAAGTGACGTATAGGGATGAGTGAGAGTCGAGTATATACCAGCAGTAGTAGTAGTAGGAGGAGGAGGAGGAGGGGTGAAGAGGGTGGGTGCCGACGGAGTGTGGGGGGTGGCGGCGACGCCGAAGGTAGGAACGTAGGGGTGACAAGGGGTTCGAAACGGTCTGATTGCACATCTAGGCCAAACCAGGACCGCCGCGACGCGGCGCCCGTCGGCGCGCTCCAGCGGAAAACGGCGCGATGATTGGCTCCCGAGTCCCTCTGCACAGTTTCCCTTGATCCTGCCGAGTGATTCGAGCCCCTCCCGAGCAACCCCCTCGTCCACGTCCGTTATAGCTAAACCGCCAGCCCGAAGCCCCCGAAACGCGGGGGGGGAGCTTGCGGAGAACCCCGAACCCGATGGGGTAGGAGGGTGATTGGACGCATCCCGGTGATTGTGGCACCCCCCCCCCCCAGCCTCCACGGAGCCAGCCCTCCCCTCCCGCTGCACCCCCCCTCCTCCCGCCCACTCCTACTCCACTCCAGAGGAACACCCGGCACTCCCGACAGCTACCACCTCCTCTCACCCTCGTCCTCCATCCCTGCACCCACATCCACCCCTACACGGCTGTAAATCGAGTTTACCCTCTTGCCGTAGCTCAGCCCTTCAATCAAACTGATTGAAACATTCCTTGAATCCAAAAGAAACGAACTCCCGTTCTCCTCGGTACCTTTATACTCTACATATATATATATATATACACACCATTCACCCTGGCATACCGTATAGTACGTACCATACCAGTTCGCTACCATACTTTCCTGCTACCCTCGCCAAAACCACCCCCCCGTCCTTCTGATCCTTCCACACGAAGGACTCGCTCGCTCTCATGTAAATGCCGAAAGGTCCCAACTACGCGACATCTCCAAATGAACCAACGTGCCAATATGCTCACGTAGATCGGGGGTATGACGAGAGTAGGTGCCGAGCACATATCCCAGCCCCAGCCCTTAACATCGTCAAGGGTGGCGTCTCGTGGTCAAATATTGATACTGCTCGAGCTAAATCGTTCCCGTTACGCCAACAGATTAGGGCGTACGTGTCGCAGACGTAACCGTATGAAGAATTACGTTTAAGGGTCTGAGCCACTTCCACCGTTAAGCCGTCACCGAGTAAAAGCACCTCGATGCACTGGCCCTCCGATATAACACGACCCCCGTTGCTGTACCAAGGTAGTAGGAAATTAATAGAACACCCCGTAGACACCGACGAGCTCAATAACAAAGTTTAGGTAACGGATACAGGCGGCACGGCAGCCTTTTCCGGACCTGTACGCCTGTGTAGTATTAAAAAAAAATTCTTCGCTATCTCGTGCCACCGATAAGGGGACAGGATAATTGGCACTTGACGCGCAGTTAAAAATCGTCATCGTTTAAACGACACTAGGCAGGAGCCTGGAAGACAGTCGGACAGCAAGATGAAATGAGTGAGCCACGCGGAGTAGATCTATTTCCGAGCAAGCGGGGCTGCTAACTAAGTCGCGTCTGTTTCTCATTAAATTGCGCTCTGACCTCGAATCCTCTAAATTTGGAACGGTCCCCAGCAAATTACCATCGGGGGGCAACCAAGATCCACGAGGATGGATCAGAATGGATGGTGCCGGTATATACCTCTTGAAGGAGATCGAGTGATCTTGGCCCGGTACGTATGAGACCGGGTACACGTATTTACAGCATTCTTGACCCTGTGACCCCGTATAAGGTTTAAATAAAAAATTACGTTCAACCGACTCACCTGGTGTAATCGTTCTTGCAGAGGATCATACCGCCTTTGGTGAAACACGACTGACCAATGTCCGCCAACGCTGCGTTACAGATGGTACATTTGAGACAGCTGTTATGCCAGTAGCGATCCAGCGCGTGTAACAGCCATCTTTCCACTATCCGACCATTGCATCCTGCACACTGCTGGACACTTGTGGATCCACCAGGACCTCCCTCTTGCTGCGGATATGTAACAGACGAGTTTTCTCTTTGAATCCTGTCGACCAGGATCTACGGTACGCAATTTACGTGTATTTTCAACCATTTTATTCTGAACCGGTCGGAAGTGCCGTTTGACAGTCCAAAAAAAATTTTGTAATTCCGTTTCAACTAGCGGTCGAACGGTAAGACTCTTTTTCGCACGATTGACGTTTGGTTGGTATAAATAAGAAAAATGGGATTCGTCACTGATGAAAAAAAAGAATTTAATCACGACAAATTAATAAAAATCTGCATCGTATGGATTTCCAAACGATTTGCAATCCGACTGGTTGAGAATCACTGGCGACCGTGGGATCCTTACGATTTTGTCTCCAGGAAAGAACTTCATCTGATTCATGCGTGACGTGATGGCTCTGTAGTGATGCGCGTGAACCTCCATGGTCGTACGTTCTAATATAATACGTGGATCGTATGTGTGTTATGTCTTTTCTGATTCGTCCTCTTTGATAGGATTCCTACAGTCTGTACCTGGCAGACCACTTTTACGTTGTTGGACGCGTCACACGTATATCGTTCGTTATTACCGACCAAGCACAATGCCCAATTTGTATCTGATTACTTTTTGGGACTCACTCGCGATACGGATAGACTTTAGCGACAGTACAGACGCCTCTGGTACACTCGAAAATACAGATCACGATTCACGCCACGTAGTATCAAAGAAAAACACGGGTAGTCAAAATATCGCGTTTTCGTGAACGGTGGGTTTAGCTTTTGAGCGAAAGTAAAAAACAGTGGCACAAAGAAATTTTCATGTAAGCAGACGTGGTAACGTTAACGTAGCGAACGACGCACTTGGAACGTCTAGGAGAAAAAAATCAGTAAGACCCGAGAGAGAGCAGAAGAGCGCTGGCACGAGTATATAAGCGTACGCGAACCTGCCCCGACCGAAGTCAGGCCCCAACTGACTGGTCGGCCCCGACAGAGCGCTTTGGGACTGAATGCCTTGCGGGCCCGGGTTCAGGTACCCCGTCGCAGCAGTGGGGAGAATAAAAAGGCGAGCCTAGAAAGGGCCTAACTAACGCTCAAAGGGGAAGGGACCGTGCTGACAAAGACGAAGGATGAAGAAGTGAAAGAGAGAGAGAAGATATATATATATATATATATAGACAGTGAAAGAGAACGAGAGTGTACCGGGCTTGCGTCCCACTCCCCGCTAACCCGCCAGCGTTCCCCTTCTCTTGTTCACCACGAGGTCCCTCGTACTGCTCTATTCAATTATATTCCACCATGGTAAATGCCCATATTGTTACGTTTGTCAATGGCGAGCTAAGTGAGGGTCGCGTAGCCGTACAACGCGGACGAAAAACTTGGCTGTAGAATTTCAGGCTTACCAACCTTTCCCGTCTCTCGAAATTTCTTTCATTTTTCATTTCCCATCCGCCGTCGTATAATCTTTCTCGTTACGGTCGCTTGGGACTTTCCAAATTTCCTTTGAGAATACTCAAAATACAAAGTCCCTCTCGGACGTACGTATCGAATGCGGGGCGTCATTAAGAAGGGCCTTACCGAACTGGGTAAATGATGAAGGACCCAACGAATCAGCCAACCCTATATTCTCGACTGTTGCACGGTTCACCGCAAACTTCCGCTTTAAGACTTTCACCCGGTTTATTCTCTCACGCGACACTCTACGCCTCCTTGTCACGTCATACTAATGCCCAGCTAGAAAGTGGGGCCTGATAATCGTACCGGGTCTTCCGTTCTTCCTCGGAATCGACGAATATGCCGGCGTAGCCCGCAGGGTCAAGTGTCGAGGTGCAAAGTGCGTTTGGGCACTGGATGACGTACGCATTGACTTGCAAGATAAAATTTGGGACTAACCTTTAACGTGCAGTTGTTATTGTGGTTAACGGGGGGGTAAGCAGGGTGGCCTGGATGATGTGGATGAAGATGACCCGGATGATGCGGATGATCGGGCATCATCCCTCCGCCTCCGTGGTGATGTCCGTTGCTTCCCATTCCTTGACTTCCGGAAAGGGTGGTGTACGGCGCGCCTGGGTCCGACGGTGCCCCGTGTGGCGGCGAGTGAGGACTGGGGAGGTCAGGGGTCGTCGTCGTCCCACCGCCACCGGTTGAATACCCATGGTGGGCCCCACCGGGTCCCGAATGATGGGGACTGCTCGAAAGCGAGGGATGATGGGGGTAGGCGGCAGGGTGGCCCGGGTGGTGGGGGTTCATACCAGCGGTAAGAGCGCTCGCCAGCTTGACCGATGATAGGGTGGGCCTTAGGCGCCCACCGCTAACACTATGGAAATAATATGTCTAGTCCTTCGAGGACCTTTTGGGGCCTCACGGGCTCTTTCTTCCTTTCTCGCGCTTCCCTGTTACACACGTCTTTAGGCACCTTGCTCCGTGTCTTTCACTGTTGCTCGAGCTGTTCTCTACGATTGGGCCTCCGCGAATCTCGCGGGGCCTTGTCACTGCTGCTTCGACTGTTTCTCACGCAGCGTCTGGAACAGAAATAAAAATTATAAGGTCACTAGGTGTTTTTTAAGATCGTGCGTATGGGGGTCTTATTTATTTTCCCATCGTACGCGAAGATTCTATCATCGACTACAGTACGGTACTTCAATGTACCACAGCTATTTCCTACGGTTTATTTCTAACGAACTTCTTTTTTCACCTTTCTTACCGAAATAAACCGTCAGCTCGGTTCTGTCCGCTTACGCCTATCGGCCACGTTGAGAAGATACAAAATGATAAATTAAGGGTAGATTGGAGTAGGATCTATTCATCCACCTGCCGCAACTCCGGATACCAGCAAGCACTGCGGCTCGGCCAGTAAAACCGACATTTTACGACTATTCCATACTACTACTTTGCCTTGGCTCTCCCCTCCAGCCACCACCCACCGGTTATCCACTCTAATTAAGCATTCTATTGTTTTAATTATACCATCCCCCTCAGTACCATACTGCCAGGTACTAACACACCAGCCATCTTTGTGGCGGTTGCCAGCGACGCTTCCATGGAAAATCCTATTGCCTACAAGAGTCTTCCGTCTCTCGTTCGCTAAAACACCCCGAGCCCAAGCCCCCCCGATACCGTTACAGCCGGAGTGGCAGATCCTAGACAGGGAGTGTATTCGGCCACCCCTAAAAAAAAAAGCATAATTCTCTGGATACATTATCCACAGTCATTAAGATTGTATATTCTGACAGCAAGGGCGTAACTCAAGATGAAATTTTCGAAATGGGGATGAACGAGTGGATGAAAAAAAAAAAAATATTTTTTTTCCCCTCCCTTTCCCAAAACTCCTTTCCCATTTTCGAATCAAGGAACCGCAAGCTCGCACAAGGATATTGACGGAAGATCACGAGGGTTCAACTTGAGCCATGTCCAATCTTTCCACCCTCTCCGCAAGGCGAATACAATCGAAGGCGTGCCGACATCAAAGGCCTAATTTTCCGGCTGCTAATTTGCCCGGATAACCGATTCTAAAACGACGCTTCACGTCCTGGGGTTGACTGACTCGCTGATTGCGAGCCACTCGAGGACCCGATGGCAGGCTGGACGCTCGGATTGGTAGGAACGATCGATCCGGCCAATCGGCTTCGCGGATACAACGGAAATGACGCTCACCCAAGGCCCATTGTGGGGGCTAACAAAGCTCGCCCTAATTACTCGCCTTTATGATCTTTTCCAACGTCCAATCAGATTTCCTCATTTCCCTCGGCCCTCTGGAAAGTAATCTCATTAACTCGCTACCACCCACCACCTCGACCACCCTCTATATCGTCGTGGCCAAACATTCTACGACCAGCTATCCGACATCAACTCACCCTTATTCCGGACCTACCCCCCCCGTATACTCAAACCTTTAATGTGCCAACACCCTACATCCGTGAGCTACCGATTAAATATTCGAGTACCGGTTAGTTAAAAAAAAAAAAAAAAGAAATTCGAAGTAAAAAAAATTTCAATACCATTTTCTCCAATTTTTCTACGTCATCCTAGTAAATGTATGTAAAAGCCAACTGTAGTTCAGTTTCTCGGCTCTTAGCTCTCTCTCTCTCTCTCTCTTTCTCTCAGCATACCTACAGCCTCCGGTATACCCCAGTACAATAAGGGCAGGTCTGCACCACGGGACACTTGTCAATTTTAATTGATCCTCCTGTTCTTCAAAAGTACATACCTAACTCCCTTTCTAATGCCGGTAAGGCGCGAGCTAACGGTACCTTTGTACTTAACTACATTGTCTACCTAAACTACCCTATTAGCTACCGCCTAGTACCAACTACCCCTAAGTCAGCCAAGCACTGTCATAGACACAGCAGCCCCTGCCAGCTGGTGCATCCAATTAAGACTACGAGCGCTAATCTCATTGTTAATTGTTAGCCCTTAGTCAGACTTGTAAAATCCTTTAAAAAAAAAAAAATTCAACATCGCTAATGAAAAAAAAAAAAAAATTTCCAAAAAATTCGACTCCTCCAAAATAGTGTAACTTATCCCCACTTACGTTTTCTGAGTACCAGTCAGTATCGATAGCCATAACATAGCGATAACCACGCACAACAATGCCTATTATCCACAGCAACAATGTCAAAGATAACGATAGTAATTACCCCCCCCCCCAAAAAAAAAACAGACCGCATTGGTATACCCTACGCGATATACCTATATATATACATCCGAGCTCTCCGTTAAGAAATACAAAAATAATGAGCAGGTTTCCGTAACGCAAGGTTTTGCCGTTTGGGACTGCCGGGGCCCGGGCCCATTGTACCAGAATGGGCCCCGAGACAGGAGATTGAGTTTCTTCCAAATTCCTACATAATTACGTCCCTGGTCTCGATTTCATTCTGTGATTCTTCGAAAGGGCCCGTTCCTGTATACGCCTTTTCATTTGGGCCTCTAATAGGGGTCCGCCGCAGGAGAGTACCTTCACCACTACCACTGCCACCACTACCACGTTCGGAAGGCACGGGTTGCACCAACGTTACACCAGCTCCCAATTGGGACCTTCTCATACCGGCCCTCCTAATTACTATAATCGTTTTCACCAATAATTAGATTATTTTCAGTTCTGTCTTACAACTCGCATCTCGACGGTCATTATATCGCCGAAGTTATCATTACCTCCACGCCGATTCTCGACCGATTTTTTATCTCTGTTACCATGACCCCCCCCATCCATATATATTTCCCTACCCACCAACCAAAGCCCTCTAGGACCCGCTGACCACTATCTATACCATCTATGGATAGCTATTGCTAGTCCATCTTCCTCCTAACCTTCTCAACCCTTTCAGCCATCTTTAACCACGAGCACGGCCGAGGGCGTTTATTGCGTAAAGCAAATCTTCGAAGCCGAGAAACCGAGCGCTAGGAGCGCCAGCCGCGCAAGAGGCGTTATTACAAGATACAAATGCTTTATTTTATTGTTGCCGGCCAGTTGGCTCGGAATGCCCCGGCTAACCCATTCTCCTTGGGAATATTGCGTGAAGCACTTTGCTACAAGCTAAAGGTACTACCGCCATGGCCGTAGTAGCCTTATTCATACAGCAATGAGGACTATATACCAGACCCTCCTGCCGTACGAAAACATTTTGCTTCAGTTCATCCCCTGTACCGGTACTTTGTTACTTTCCAATGTCAATGGCCGACAGACCCTCTTGGCCTCTTACCATAAAAAGAAAAAGGGATACAAGGGCCCGCAGACACGTAGACGTCTTAATTCAAGTGACCTCGAACCACGATGAATTATATCAGTAATTTAGCTATAGGCAGACCCGTCAATAGCCATCAGGTGCAACAGCCGTATGTAACCGGGGGAAAAAAAATTCCCTGGGGCACTAGTCTAGGGAATATCAATGCATATCCAAATCAATGCCCATAAATTCATATCTCCGCATGCTTATGTATAGGACGTCCTGGGAAGGGGTTGTTTCAGAATTATAACGGGTGTCGTCATTCGGAGTGGTAGAAAGCAAATGCGCATCGGTACATCAGAATACACTCAGAGCCATAATACGTATTTAATTAAGTGCAGCGAGCTGCGCACCCAGTGCCCGAGGAGTAGGAAAGTGCAACGAGTGCGCACGAGGTGTGAGGCGGGAGGGGGGGGGAGGCGAAGGGGGGAGTTTATAGTAGATATCAGTACGGGCCTCCATAACTCTTGCGCTTCCTCGGGCGGGCACAAGCCCCCTGGCTCTTATATACCACGATGGAATTTCATCCTCGCTATACGACATAAATCTCCGGCGCATTAATGCCATTACGTTCTCTCAGGGTGGTAGTGGTGCGGAGGAATTGCAGAAAGAGAAGGGAGACTCGGGGAAGGTGTGTGCGTATAGAGCGAGACAGAGATGAAGATTGTGGACTAATTTATAGTGTGTAGAAATGAATATTTTTTGTTTTTATAAAAAATATCCTACACGGCTGGATTAGATGAATCTTCGAAATTTTCCGTATTCTGGAGTAAGGGACCAGCCCGATGCTTTGGGTTTTATTTTTAGTGGATTTCTTGGTTAGGGTCGTCGGTTTTACCTAGGAGACCATAAATCTCAATTTTGGGACCAACGGTATTTTACTGCACGGATTGGGGATAAGCAGGGATGTTACTTGAAGAAATTTTCGAAAATTAATTTTTACTTCCGAACGCGGCTCCTCCGTGAAAGTCAAATGGACAGATGAATTTGAGGTGGTCAATTTGTATTAAAAAAAAAACATCATGAATCCTCGCGAGGAAACTTCATAAAAATCGTAATCGCGAAAATAGCGTGTTCAATTATCAAGCGGATAATGAAATTCCGATTTGAATTTTTAATCTGACAATATAATTAACGTCCAGGTGCCATTCAAGTGCCATTAAAAAAAAAGAAAAAGAGAAAAGAAAGGCCAGTCCTTAACAACGTACTAAAATTGAATTGGTTAATCAAGCTTCAAATTGACTTCTTCGCGTAGTCCTTGGTATAAATACTTTTTCATCCCTTATTAAATCTTCACAGGCATATTCCTCCCCCATACGTACCACGCTAATCCACCCGACGCCGTTGCAGCCCACGGACGTCTTTCATCCGGGTAATTTTCTCTCCTCGTAGCTATCCGCAGGTATCATTGCACGTAGCATAACAGCACATCGGGCGTTAAGCTGGCAAAAGTGTTATTTGCGCGAGGCGCCGCCTGTACTTCGGGGTGTACACGGGGATTCGACCCCTGACGGCCCCCATAAATATCGGACACTGGCAGCTTGTTACCCAGCCGTGCGAGCTTCTCTGCCGGCTGGGTTATGCGTATGTTCGCCACGCGTACTTTTCACACGAGTCGCCGTATACCATTACGGTTGGTACGCATGAACGCGAAGGAAGACACTTATGGCCGTGAATACCGCATAAACGATAGACGCCATAGATACGAAGAGACGTGCGTGCACGTATACGGTGGTCAGGAGGAGAGATTACAGAAAGGAGCGTCGCGACGCCCTGCGTCCCGGTGAGCTCCGTTCTAAAAGCATCGACGAGCTCCGGTTGAAAATAACCGTGACCAGCGTCGGGACGCCTACCAAGGTGGGAGAGAGATCCAATAGAAGAGACCAGAGAGGAGGACGGGTAGGGAAGACGCCGCAAAGTAGGAAGGACGCCGCGGGGACGCGCCATCGACGCTGAATATGTTAATTGACTTGGCCGCACTCGGCGTCGAATTGGTATCCGCCACTTGGCACCTTGTGTATCGGCCTTTAAGTGCGCTGCCAGGTGGTTAATCTTGCGCTTTGTGGACCGGCCCGCTTACGCGCTGGGTCCTGGCTCTCTGTCCCGTGTATATCTATATATGTGCCGTCTAAGCGCCGACGTTCCTAATGTCGTTCTAACATTAGACAAATATATATTCGCTGCTCCGGTATCTAGCGCAGCGACAAATGCCAGTTCGCATGAGTGAACGGGACCGTGCGCTGCGCGACTAAATGGGTAAAACGATGATCTACGCTGATGCCAGGAAAATTGGACGGCCAGTAGCTATAGCTGCGCTTAGGTCGGACAAGGGAATGTGGGCATTAAGCGTACCGGCGACCACGGGCCTCCTAGGGGCAACCTAATTGGTCGAAATTAGCAAGTTCAGTCATTAGGCGAGTTCCCGACGACCGAGTCCACTCGACTCCGCTTCGCCGAGGAACAACAAGGAAGACCGTCCGGGAAGGAAGGAGTCGTGGAATCCTGTGGGATGTCCCAAGGCATGTCCTTCTTAGTACCCGGCATCCATAACGATGCTAATGTATGTATATATGATCCTACAGTATATTACGGTAATAACTAGATACTAGGGAATTTACAAATGTTACCAGATAGTCTCCCTACCTACACCAGATATCCTACGTTAGCTTCGCTTCTTCGCCAACATTTCAACACCTACCTTCTCACCTTCGTGTTAACCCTCGATGTCCCACCTACAACTGCTACCAGCACTGCTACCGTTACGCCCGGTTCCTGCTACCCGTTCAACCTTCGGCTTCGTACGCGAAGACCGCAAATAACTGTTTCCACTGGAATCCTGCGGTTTACACCTCACTGCTGCCGTGATATCAACACGCCTTGGCGCGCCGTATTTAACGCCCGTGACAAGAACCTTTTCACCTTTGACCCCGAACCTCAGACCCCGGGCCATCTGACCTAGGCGCACGGGCTGGCGATACCACCGGTGTATAGTGTAAACGTACCTGCTTCTAACGATGGGTTACTGATAACAGTTGATAACGGAATACGGTGACGCGAAGGGGATGAAAAATAAGGGTAGTTCACGTGTAATCATAGGTTGGTCATTGCGTATGGTTGGTGTAGCCACTTCTTGCCCTTTTTCACGAATACATTTATCGGCTGTGATTTGACAACCCCTATTGTAAATACGCACCCCATGGCCTAACAATGAGACCACGTGAGACGGGGCCCACGGAAAGAGAAAAGGCAGAACGGCAGAAAGAGAAATAGAGAAATATAGGGAGGCTGTGGAATGGAGGGGACTGATTGGGGTGCGAGGGGTTACAGTGGGTATATGTATATATACACGAATTTTCAAATGTAAATGAATCCAGGGGATGTATATGTATCAGCGGCACGTCACTCACAAGCATTCTCTATACCATAGACGTAGCCAAAGGCATCAGCTGCCGTACGAGGACCCTTAATTATTCTATTAAACAGGCCGCGGACTTATTGTAATGCTTTACCCAGACGCACGCAAGCGTCCCGACGCTCCGCGTCTGTATACACACTGCAAGGGATGTATGTGAACGTATACCTATATATATATTAGCGTGAGAGAACGCCGGTGCGTGCACCCTGCACGAGGCATAAATTTATTCTGTCGAAGAGATTGCCAAGGTATGGAGGGGGTTGAGGCACCCTTATTTAGTACGCACGATTTACGTTGCGGTTTTTTTTTTCAAAATTTTATTTTCAAAATTCACCGATAAAATAGAGGTAACCAAATTTACGAACTATTGCCGATGCGCGATCTCTCTTTGTGGGCTGGATCCTAAAGGATAGATAAGTACGCGAGGCGCACTTTTATTTTTTTTTTCAAAATTATTTTATGTATTTCCATATACGTAGACTGTAGGAAGAAAGGGGGTGGCCGCTAACTCTCCGTTCGTTCGTTTCTGAAGGAAGACTCGAGTCGTTAAGTCAAAATTGGAAATACTAATTTCCACCGGAGTTATACCGGCCCGGCCTTCGGTTTTACAGCGCCGTTTTCATGTTGCGCGCCGCAAACGATCGGCCCCGGCAATTTTCTACCCTCGGGATTTCTCGCCCACAACCTAACGCCGTACCGGCCATAACCGATCGCCGATCTGGAAACCCGACTTCCATCTCTACCGGCTTGCTGCCCACTCCGGCATACAATGTAGAGGCTGCCGCCTCCAGGTGTAAAGGTACGTACATACCCATTACAAGGCACCTACGTATATAGGTATACGAGTACCAGGCAACACAGAAGAAAATGGCGATTGGTCGTAAAAACCAAAAATATGCAACCGATTTTCTGCTTTTTATGCCCCGAACACAAGAAGATTCTGCAGCGAAACCCACAGACACGGAACGATGATTTCTTCAACCCCAACCATCAAAACCTGAGTAGCGAAATTTTTACAATTTCGTAATTACGTAAGGTAGGTATAAATAAGTGGCCTCCACCTGGGGACCAATGAGAATCCTACTTTTTCACTTTTTATCCCTACCAAATTCCCTTTTGCCTTGTACATCCTTCCCAGGACGTAAAACGACTTTGTTGGTCGTCCAACATATACATATAACACTTTGCCGTTGCATTCCATACTGGTGTCTTTTAACTCCATCGTTGTTTTTTCTTTTTTCCTTAAACCACCACTTTTAACCCCTATTTTCCATAAAAATCGTTGTACACTTTACTAAATATAATTTTTCTACCTTTTCCTCATTGTCATCCTTCCTCCCATAATCTGGCTTTAATTTTTTCTTCAGAATTTTTGTCTCGTCCCTTTCTCGCCGAAGTTCACGTTCACGCATATTCAAATTGTCCATGTATCACGCGCCCCATATATGTATATTAGGACAAGGGTTATTGGAATTCTCAATGTACACCTCGGATCGCCATACTTCATTCTTCAACCCTCCTTCTCGCTCTCTCACCGCTTCGACTCCTCTCTCTCTCTCTCTCTCTCGTTCTCCTCTCCGGAGGATTCGGATTAAGCAGCTAAGAAATTCAATATCAGTCGCCGTGATGGGCACATAAAATTACGGACTGCCACTTTGCCTTAATTTGCGCAGTAAAGTGGCGACGGAGCCCCTCGACTACATAGGGACTCCTCCGTGGCCCTTCCCTATCCCCTCCCTCCCCCTCGACCCCACAATCTTTCCCCATAGGCACCCATACGAAACTACGACAGCAACCTTCACCATTTTCCGCCGCTACCTTCTACCTACGGTTCTAGATACCTAGTACGTACCTAAACCTAGCCCAACCCAACCTAACCCAACCCGAACAGCGCGCGTACCCCGCAGTCGCGCTTTCCTGTAAAACTAAGGAATTATGATTCGGTTATTGGCTCGGGCACATTTTACTGCGTAATTCAACGAGAATTCGCAAGAACCGCCACCTGCCCCCTCGCCCTGCGCAGTTCCCCCGCGCCCACTACGCCCGCCGCTCATCGTCAACCGGAAGTACATCCCGGCCCTCTAAAAGCCCTGTACTCCGCCGCCTCCCCGCGCCCCCTCTGACTACGCTAATGAAATATGAGTCCAATATTATATTCCCCGCTGACATAAACGAAATTGCATCTGAAATGAAGCAATGAATATTGAAGCGTTGTTACTTTTCATTTCGTTCGGCTTACGGCCACGCGGTACGCGGGCGGCGCCACCGGCGTTTTTCCCTCGTAAACGTCACGCGGGAAGGTGGGTCAATGAAAAGGTACCAAAAAAAAAAAGGGATAAAGATACACCCGCGCGAACGGAAAATCTGAGAGACGATACGTCACAGGTACCATTTAAAAAGGGGATGCAACAACCCCTAAAAAAAGTAATTCAACATTCGCTGATTTTCGCGCATGATTTTCGTCTACGTGATGACGTGGGACGTACGTGGCCCCGTGTACGTGTCTCCGATCTGGGATTTCGCACCCTCGTAGGTGGACGCCACAGTGAACAGGGGACTTCTCGCTACCCTCGCCTTTGGAAAAATCCAACGGGCCCCCCCCCCGGATTTATGGCCCCTGGAAAACACGGCACGTAAAACATATCCGCACGAGGACGAAATTGAAGTTGCGGAACGGCGTAATACGAAAACCATAGAATTCGCAATATCAGCAGGCGCGGGCTGTTTTTCGCCACCGTGTATACGTATCGTCACGGTGCGGGATAGGAGTGTTGGAGAGAGACAGCGTGGGTGGCATCCCCGAGGAGCGAAAGAGAGAGTGAGAAAGAGGAGGCACGGTTGAGGACCACGAGAGAGGGATGCTGTATTGGAGAGAGTAAGTGGGTGGGAGGGGGGGTGGGAGGGGGGGGGGGTTGGTTGACACAGCCCCGCTGCGTCACTACTATCAGTTTATCAGATGCTGAGAGGGTCTGCAACAGCTGTTGCCCTCGAGCTATGCTAATTTTAAAGAGAGGGATGCCGATAGAGGCGCTTGACGTCGCGACGCTCTGTAAGGGTGTAATACCGTGGCCAAGGGATGCAGAGGGATGCAGTCGAGAATTCGAGCGAGAGAGAGTGTCGCCGCTATGGGGTGTGCGAAAACGTAGGGGTGGACCGAGGGTGCGATTCGCTTGAAATTTAGGGGCTGAGATCTCGGAAAAACGTTTATCAATATCTCCTGTCCGACACGTGTTTGTTGCTTTCACTTTTTTCTTCCTTTTACTACTTGCTGATTTATTGGAATTCACCCAACCCGTAAATTTCTCATTTACCACTCCGCGTTACGTGAATCGATTTAATTCCCTTAATTTGCCAATTTACAATAGAGTAAAACCAGGCTGCCCCGTGGCGCGTCACATTTTACGAACAAAAATTCATTCGAAAATTGCTTTACCTCGCTGACCACCACTTTTCACGAGTTACGTATCAAAAACTACAGAGGGATTAATTCGTCCGATCGTCCACGGCGCGATAGATATTATTTGGAAAAATTGAAAAATCATCATTTAATGTATAACGGGTGTGCGCATAGGAATTTATAAATCTAAATACTCATTCGATGCATATGGGCTTCTAGCGTTATTCCAGAACGGGCCGTTGATCGATATATATATATATATATGAATGCGCGTAAGCACTCTACCAAAGGGCAAAATAATGGCGTATTAGTAAGAACCGACAGCTGCGATATCACCCTGATTGAGCCGTTATTCGAGAAGCAGCCCTTAAGCGTTACACAGGGTGGGACTTTCGCGCGAGTAATGTTATTGTGTGCGCGGCGACGTTTAATCGTGCGGATTTGCCATGTGCGGCCAAAAGCCATGTGTGGAAACGGAATCGCGATTTTGCGGCTTGTACCCCCTGCGACATACACAGGGTGCATTCGGTCAATTACGTAATACAGAGGGCGGCGGGGGAGGGGGGTTGACCTCGCGTGTCACGTGGAAAATATAAGTGACGTCACGTATAATAATAATATTCTCGATATTCCCGATACATTCCTTGCCTGTACCAGTGACGCCTAAAGTGTCGCTCATCTATTTTTCCAAAATTCAAAAAATAAAAAAATTCCTAAACCACAAGCACTCGGCAGCAATTGACGTTTTCGCTGCCACTTCTAAATTAAGGGATGTCTCGTGGCTCCGGTCTTGTTTTTTTCGTAAGTGGGATAAATGGACGAAGGGTTGTTACGGTTTGCAGAAGTATTATGCAAATCGCGGATTATTAAATCTAAGTCGAAGTAATGGGATAAAGAGGGGGGAGGGGGGGGGGACAAGACCGCCGGTGCTGGGCGTCAAATGAACGCGAAGGGGTGTGTGGGGGGATGAAGTGGTTTGATAAGACAATTAATGCTTAAATATGGATGAGAACGTCTCGGGCTGGAAGAAAATGGCGAATATTGTTTTGCCTCCCTTAATGCGCGCGAGAGTGAAATTCACGTATTTCAGCGAAGATATTATTCTAAAACCACCCCTGTAACTATTCTAGAAAAAACATCCCCCCGTCACACTACACTCCGTACCCACTTTTTTTTTCTAAAAAATCACATCTCGCCATACGATTCGTGGCGCGATATAAAAAAAAATCTACGACCATTCGGGAGACGTCCGACCCAAAAAAATATTCGCAAAAATCCGCATCAGTCCCGAAAAAAAAAAAAAAAAAATTAAAAGCTACGAGATACAGATCATTAAAATGAAATTGTAGACTTATTCGGTCGAAATCAAGTCTGCAAGACTATGTACATCAAAGTCGCCTATACGACGTTGATATAAAAATTTTTTTTAACTCGAGTAAACGCACATCCGTAACGTTACGAAATTTTAATTAATCCTAAGAGCTTATTAGTTTGAGTGGCCGTAGGAGGCTCCACTCCCACTGGGGTCGCCCATCCCGCAACGTTTTCTGACCTGAGAGACGAAAAGGCAGCCGCCGAAATCCACCCCCTGTACCCCGACCACCGGCCGCGCGAGCGAATTATATACACTGTGCGAGAAATAAAACCAAGAAAAATTATCAAGGGTTGCAGAGTGCAGACAGACCGACGTACAAGGGTAGTTACCCTATCCCACAACCATTTCGTAACGTCCACTAGCGGTACCAGCGCCGAGAGAGGCCACTTCCGGTCAGATTAGCAACCGCCAACTTTCGAGAACCTTCTAGAACATGCTAGAGATAACGAGATAGTTCTCCCTTGTTATACGATTCGAAAGGGGTTTCAAGAGAATAATACCACTTCTGGTATCACGGACGCGGAATGATCATCCCCCTAATTTATCTCTAGGTACACCACTGCTCATAATAGTAATAATAAATCATAACAACAGCGCGCCACATCGATAACCATAATAGGCGGCTTACTCCGCCTTTATCTCAAAGATCAAAAGACTGTCTATAAAGATTTAAAAAAAAAAGATAATTTCCAAAAAAAAAAAATCTAAAACGAGTATTCGTACACATATATAGTTATTTCAAAATAACCGATCATCGCTCGCGTCATTCGTTAAACCACGTGCAAAATAATGCGCGATACGTGTAACGAGCTAATTAATTTAATTTATCGCCGTTTGACCAGCATCCAATCGCAGATGCGCGCTACGTTAATTACGTGTCCATTAGCCGAGCTGATACGATCGTTGCCAGCTCGTTGAACGACGACGCGGCGATCGTACCGAGCTACAGGTCGTTTCAGTCGGTCTCGATTTGACTGGCTAGGTAAATAGTCAACAATAGTGTATACAGATATACATACCGTAGTTACAAAATTAGAGTCGACCCGCCATAGGGTCAACTACCAGTCAGGTCAATACGAAGTATCAATAAAAACGTCATCCCTCGAGCCCAGGCAGCCGTGTATATTTTCCCGAGAAAGTGCATCGATAAGTGAAAGTAAAAGGGATGAAGGAGCGAAAGTACAAAACGAACTACGAAGGCGGTACCCAGATTTTGTACCCGTTCGAAGCCCCTTTCGAATCCCACGAACGTGACCAAACACAATGGGATCAAATATCGTGGGTAGTGGGTTAATGGTACTATAGTAAAACTGAAAAGTCCTGTACTCGCACAGAACCACCGTTACGCATGGAAACAAAAAATAGAAACAAAGTATAATAAGTGCGAGAAGGACAGAGGCAAAGGCAATAAATGAGACAAAAGGAGAAAGAGAATCTCATCGGTCACTCAAAGAGTGATCTTGGTTCTGAGACCTTTGCCACGTTTTTCGCCCATTAAGGGTCGAAGGTCACGTCCGTATACTAAAAATACATCGTTTCTGTAACTGTAATAAATAGGGCATATATATATATATATATACTTATTTGTACGTATACGCTCTTTTCGTATGTATACCTATATACATACAAATTCAATTACAAGAGACATAAGCAATTTGGTAATTGCTTTTGAAGCTCTTCATATACATATAGACATTATTTCTAACCTAACCTAACTATTTTACCCCCCACCACCCCAACTAGTCTCACCACTGCTGGGGACAGTTTCCACTGACTCATTACGTTAATGACACGTATGCATCAATTCGCATTAATATTCTAAATGGACGCGCCGTACAGTTGGAAGAGGGTAAAACCGATTCTCTCGCGCAAACACCGCTAAACACAATGGCAATTAATTAATGGATATACCGTCCCCGGTAATGTAACGTTCAATTAAATAATTCATGCAAGTAGCACCGCGACGCGATCCACGTCGCGTCACGTTCGCGTCTGATGATGCGCTGGAAACTGAAATATATATATATATATATATATAGGCATAGACGACTCTTTGCAATTAGTAGCTGGAAAATTCTGCGTTATATAAAGGGTGAGAAAGAAAAAAAGTATACAGTTCGAATCCGTGCCACGTGTACGTATATACGTGATTGATACAGGAAAAAAAATTGTTTATTAGATAAATTATACTTGATAAGGGATATCAAGAACGAGTCATACTTGAGACGGGTGAACGAAGTAATTGAATTTTCAGGTTGGGTTATTATATGTGCCTATATGTAATTGGTATGCGGAGTGTTTGTGTATCCTTGTTGATTAAAGTACGGAAATGTAATTATAATTACCTGGTGCACGCGGCTGCGTAACCGGCAGGACGTTGGTTTAAGCGATAATAATGGCGATTAAGAATGAACGGGTGGTGAGCGTGTAAACAGTGGAGGAGACGTAGGGTCGACTGATGCGGGCGAATGAGATTTACCTTGTCGTGTGTATATACGTATATTTTGCTGTATATATAGAGCGAAAGGTGAAATAAATGGATGGATGTCTAGAAGAAGGATAAAGAAGATAAATAAACAGGATAATGGCGCTATATAGAGGATCCGTGTATTTACGAGTGAGCGTAATCCCAGGGCTCGCAGGGCCCAAGGATTTGGATTAAATTGAATCGCCGCACTTGTTGCTCCCACATTTTTTATTGTCTCCTGCAGCCACGAACGAGATGCACTTTCGTTTGGTTGACCTTTTTTCGTTTTTTTTTTTTTTTTCACGTGGATACGCCATTCTTATTGTCTGGAGATTATCGGACAATTTTTTTTTTCGAACCCTTTTTTATGGAGAAAAGAAGGTATGTTAATTTTAAAAAATTAATATTAAATTCTAGGGAAACGTTAAATTTTTATTAACACGTTCACTGCCACAGTGACCACTGGTGATCGTCGTTACTTCCTTTTCCAAAATTATTAAAATTAGACACAGCGCCCCCGGGAAAAAACATAAAATTTGCGTGGTAGTCGACGTGTTAACCTATATTTTATCAATAAAAAAAATTTGCGTTTTTTTTTTTTTTTTTTAAATCGTCCACCGCCCCAGTGCTAATCACATGCTCGGGTAACGTGTGCTCTTGTAGAAAATATGAAAACAGATATACCTACAATTGTACCAATAAAAATATTTTCCAGATAGATATTAATGCTCGTCATCACCTAGGCCTACTGATTAACAAAGTTACCCCAAAAACCTTAAAAACGACCTCAAATTTTGAAACACCCGATACCCACCTCGTGCGAATAATAAAATCTTAAAAATAGCGATTAATAAAGAAATTTCAATTAACCTGTCAGTCCGCGACCCACGTGTTATTGTACTTTTTACCAAGGATGAATCCTCGTGCGGCTTCTGCCGCTTGGATCGCAGGCTATACAAAGTGACGATGAAAAAAAAACCACAAAAAAAAAAAAGAAAATGACAATGGCACTACCCATTTCTCTCTAATGCAATGGGAATCTTCGCTGTTATATAAACCTAACGGCGTTAACCAGTCAGGGCAGTCTCACGCAAAACGCACGTCATCGCGTGTAATGACCGATTACGAGTTGGCGTTTGCCTCATCGTCAGCGAGTAATAGTGACGTTGCACTGTTATGCCTAACCGCGCCGGATTGTTATTAAATTACACGCGGAACGATAACCGAATAAACATTGTGCCCCGTTAACGAGCGCGGAATGCATTTAGTGCTGATCGCGTAACGTTCGGCCCTCCGATTCAACGATTCTACATGGGTGCATATATATAGAATATAAAAAAATAATAATAAAAACAAATATAAAGGATACGAACAAGCGTTATGATCACGTTGGTGAGTAAGTGGTGAGGCGTGGTTGAGATATAAAATAAGCGCGGGAATTTTTTGAATTTTCAAACCGAGAAATTACCAATTCCAGGGACGCGTGACGTCATAACGGTAACAACTGCTGGTCCAATTCGTACCAAAGTAAGAACTGTGTATTTTTTCACGACGAGCATATATCTTACTTCAGTGTGATCGTATACACGAAATCTACATAAACATCCGTATATAGAATATCTTTGCGTAACCGAGTAGTCCGTAAACACTCGTGATAATTTCATCACGACGGACCTTCGAGAAAAAAAAGAAAAAGAAAAAAAGTCAGACCACGAAAATTCCAGCTACTGTTGGTAGTAATGAAAATTCCAAAATTTCGAATCAACAAAGAATACAACACGGGTCCCGAAGCATAGGCAAGAGAGAGGGATGAATAAAGGAGAATAAAGAAATTGAAAGAAAAAAAGAAAAAAAACTTAAGAAACCCTTAAGCTTCCAGGCGGTCAAAGTATGCAGCGCCATGTTGCCTAAGTAAATATTACCAACTGTAGGTCGAGAAGATGTTAGGTTGAGGCACCTGCAGGTCCTCCTCATCCTTAAGGTGCCTCTCCATCATCCTTGCCACGTTCGAGCATCTTATTTTCTTCCCCCCTCCCCCCCCCCCCCACGAGCCCCACCTACCGTAACCCCCCAATTCCATCTCGACAGGAAACCAGCCTCCTGTTTAATACACGCACAGACCCAGACTGTTTATCCCATGACATTCTGGACCATAACACGAAGGCGACGCCATATTGGAAAGTAGCCACGATAATAAATGACTGTGTGGAGGCATCTTTAAGAAAAAAAATATATACATGTATAACAGTTTCTCAGTACCATAATGGCTATCTATCTCGATATATCTCTCAGTTGCGATGTCTTAAGAGACACGGAATCAATTACGTGGACTTTCACCACGTGGGCGAGTCACATCTGGTCACATTCTATATCGGCCACGTGTGTAGCCCGTGTATCGATTAGGATTAAGTAAATCTTCGCGTAACAGTCCACGCCAGGTACACAGTGGGGTACGGACGTATAAAATATCCAGATATACCTTAGTATGGCTACGGTATGAAATACGCAAGTTCCTGAGGTCTCCCAACGCAGCAGTACCGTGTCCCGCGAAGACCAGGCCGGGGTACCTAGTGAAGGGAGCATTATTTTGGTAGTTCCTATGACGTAGTTTGTCAGGATTAGCAAAGGACAAATCTCGCGGAGGTACCCAGGATAAAAGGAGATGCAAGAGGGTCGAGAGTGGCGGTCGCACGGAATAAGCCAATTTTCCAAGCAATTTCTTATCGGTCGTACGGATCGTTGCGCGTCCTGCCCCTAAGCACCCTGGTTCCCTTTACTTTTTTTTTTTTTCAGTGAATTTCGCTGTCCGGGAGGCCTCGGGCGAGGGACCAGGGTGCCGGGGTCTGGTGGAGGGTTGGAGGAGTCGTTTGGAACTGGGTTAGAGAAACTGAAAGTGATCGTGAACGATTTGCTCATCCCGAAGGTGGATGGTCCTTTAAGGGTTGTAGGTGGATATTCTCGGCGGGGGGTCGTTAAGGGACGTAAATACCTCCCGCAGGATCGATCCGTATAGGGGGCTGGGTCGTTATACGCGTCGTTACACATGTACTTTACTCCTGTAAACGGTCGTCCCGTAGCCGCGAATGGACCAGGAGGGACCAGGTGACCCCGTAAGACGATCGTGGTTCATCTTGATCTACATTTTAGCTTCGCTCGTTTCTCTGCTCGATGCAGCCTCTTCTTAGTCGATACTTTTGAAGTTCCCTGTACTGCCGTGGAACTCGGCCAGGACCAAAGGAACACCTGAATTCACGTTTTTCAATGGGTCGTCTGTATCTCCCTTTTCAGCATCCTTGTAAGAGGTCTGGGTTCTGGCAACTTAGGCAAACCCTATAGGGATTTTCCCTGGAGGACGATAAGGCTGGATCAGTTTATAACTCGCACAATCGAGGATTGATATCGGGACGTTCAACAGCCACGAGTCACCTGTCGAGATAAAATTTTCAATCCCCAAGTGATCTCCGTTAAATTCCATTCCTCCATTTCGAACCTACTACGATATCAGCAAAGTCTAAATTAAAATTTATTTACATCAAATTTCGGATATACAATAATTTTAGACACGTTCATCTAGAGGATTGTGTAAAGTAAAAAATGTTTTCTTACATTAAAATGCTTTTTCTTCCTTCTCAGGTAATCATAGTTGACCTGGTCTTGTCTAGGGACTTTTTATCTAGTACCATCTACACGCGAACTAAGGAACAACGTTTGGATCGTATTACAGAAAAGAGAAGGTGGTAGAGAATAAAAATGAGCCAGAGAGAGAGAGAGAGAGAGAGAGAGAGAGAGAGATTTGCTCGAAGCAAGAAACGAAACTTCCACTCGGTTGCTCCTGAATGGCCCCAACTCCCGCGGGCCAAGGGGCCTCACGGGCCCAGCGGCCTCGTCCATGAAAAACCAACAAAGAGCCGGAGCAACAATGGTCTCTCCTGCATACCTGAGAGTCTACGCATACGCGTCCACCTTTACGCACCATATATAAACTACACAGGAGTCTCCGAGTTCCCATTCGTGGAACGATAGACATCTGCTCCTTCGCCACCAGAACCGCCATCAGAACCACTGGTACCACCTTCCGGTCCCAAAACCCGCAAACTGATAGCCATCCCTGCATGTGAGGTCCGGTTCCACAGGACCCCAGTACGTACGTTCCAGTAACAATCCTCCCTGATCGTCAGGCCCCACCGAGTGATCTCGTTCTAAATTACCAAAGAATAAAAAAAAAATAGACCCACGCCTTGAACACGAGTGAAATGAGTAAACCACCCTTAAAATAATATCCAGTAAGGGTAGCAAAGTATGGGGAAGACACGAGGCTCTTACGGCCACTGACACTCGTTGGCAACGCTGACTGGCAGATTCGTCGAGGCGAACGAGGGAGTGGTAGGATCCGATTGTCATTATTAACGGGTCACGATGATGATGACGAGGGGATTGTTGTCCCTAATTCCTGGTTTCCTACGTAGAACAGGTGGTCGCGTTTACAAAGGCTTTATTAATAATTCGTTAAGTGTCCGACCGTTGAGTGATGATTTCCCACTTTTTTTTCTTCTTCCATTTATTTCCACCAAATGCTATATATACCTATATCGAGGTACAACAGTCGATCGTATCTATGCAATAATATGAAACGGCCACGGCCTGCGTATAAAGGAGGAACGATGCTGTGCTACATGCACTAAAGGAGTAGTACGAGGGAACTGATACGGTATAATACTTTTCGTGTATATCCTTTATATACCTTATAGCACGGGGCCACGGTACCGGGACCTCCGAGAGGAAAGAAGAATAGGAGGGTTAAGACGTTGTCCTGCCAACAGGTGGCAGCACCCTCCCACTTTCATCCCCTAACAGCCTCGAGAGAGCTCCCTCGCTTCTTCACCCTCGGCAGTAGTGGTTGCGGCAGGCAGCGATAACCCGCGGCGACACCCGATAAAACGGGAGAGAGAAAAAAAGAAAGGAGAGAGAGAGAGAGAGAGGGAAGGGGTTAGAACGAGGGGATAAGTGGGCTGAAAAAGGAAAACACCGGAGGGATTATCGGGGATGGATATACAGCTACACGGCTCCGACGTCGTAACAAAATAGCGCCACTTTCACCTATGACCTATATCCACCCCTGACAACCGGTGCCCCGGTTCCGTACCCTTCGAAAACCTCATGCATATATGTATACGACGTCATACGATTGCCGTCTAGGGACTTTTTTATTTGCTCGCGGCAGCCAAAAAAAAATATATATATATAAATTAATCGTAATAATAATATCGATCCTACAGCTCGATAATATTCGAATGGGATCGCGGCTAATTTCACTCTGGCGAACGAAGCTACGTAATACCGGGTGGCGTATCGTTAACAGGATTGGTGGGCTCTGAATAAAGACGCTACCCTGTACAATCTGGATCCGATCTAGCACCTACCGTCTCGAGGTGAGGCGCCTCTCTTTTCAAGGCGTCGCCATTCACAATGGGTTTGAAACTGTCAATAGATCATTTATAACGCGCGGCGGCCGACAGTGGCACTAGACACATACAAACAACACCGGGCGCAGCCGTGGGGCGCTAATGGAGTCCCGTCACACTTTATTTGTCTTCTTATTGTCCGTCGATGGGGCCTTGTTTGTTTTTATTCCTTTGGCAGCGAGGATTGAGCGCTCCTATATATCTCATTCACGAAGGCTCGTTCAGGTTTCTATTTTTCGGCTTGCGTTTTAGACTTTTGGCACCATTCTTATCACCAAACTGATAGACTCTTTGATTCCCGATTCGACCGAGGATGGAAGGGAGGGTTGGAGAACCGCAGGACGTCGGTTACAGAATCCACGAGGATTTCCGGTTGGGACTCGAGGCCCCCGGCCACGCACGAATTCCATCGCTGAAAAGCAGCCGCCCCGATAAATCTCCTCGTGGTCCCTGGTTACGTCGCGACCAAACAAATAATAAATTCCACTCGAGAGGTACCGATGGTTCACGCACAATGGGCCTCAGGTCTTACTGGGACTGATATACAAAGAACTTCCCCTATTTTTTTTTTTTTTTTTCTTTTCGTATGGAATATACAATGAAGAGCGGTATACCTATATCCATCACGCGTACCAATTTCGATCGAAGCATATTGTGAGTCCCAATTCCTTTTTTAAGCAGCTGGCCCATCGTTATGTTTTTCGTCAATAACTTTTCGTTATTTTATTACGTCAATTATTTCGCATTCTGACATCCGAGTCGATAGCGATTTTTATTCGCAATTTTATCAATTTGGAACTCACCAGACACGGATCAGCCTAATGCCAGCTCGTCCGCTTTGATCCAGTCTGTCGCTCGAGCGTTCTCTGTACGTACACTCAAGTCGAATTAACTTCGTGTGTGGCAAAAGGATGCGTGGGTGATTCAGGAGAATCAGAACCCTGGCAGCAATTCAACAGCGAGTGAGCAACGTGATCAGAGGGGTAGTGGTCCCATTAATAAGCATAATTACACAGAAATTGAAATGCCTTCCGAATGCCGATTATTAGAGGGGAATCCAGCTCGGTTCCCGTTTTCATTACCGTCTCCCTATACCCCATTCGAGCAAACTCCCACGAAAGCGTCAAGCGCCGGTACCAAAGCACCCACCACCGTTTCATCCGTAACTTTGAAAGATGCATTAAAAACCTTCGAAATTCAGCCACCCCAACCCTCACGAGTCCCAAAAACCTCCCGAACCTAGCCTGCACCAAATAAAAAACCGACGTACACCATGTATATAGATTAAACAAACAGTAAAAAAAAATCGTATTTTCCCCCCAAAAAATCAAGTAAGAATAAAGTAGAACGAAAATAAAAGCGTGAAAAGGGGATGATCGATTCGCAAGCACTGTCCTGTCTCGTCCATTCGCGTCTCACCCTGGGTCCCTTGGACCGTCTAGGAGCCCCACGTACCTCCCGTCCCCAGCACCACCCATCCCTCCTCTCCTTTTCCCATTTTCCAACAAAATTCGCAACACAGCCACCCCTATTTCGGAGGGGGACGCAGTCGTCCATAGCTGAGTGCTCGGAGCTCGTCTCGCTCTCCGAGCGGGTTGCGCAAGAAGGACGGTCTGATCCAAATTGAAATGTAATGTATACCCCTCTGGTCCGTGCGACGGCGGGTGATGCCGGGAGTCTGCCGAATGGTGCCGGGGGGGGTTAGCGAGAGATCCCCCGGCAACGCGTCAGAGGGACGCGGAACGGAAGTACAGGGGTGGAAGAGACTTGGGCAGGGGTAAGTGTAGCTGATTTACTGCTCCGGGCTTAATGGAGGCTGTTTACTGCTAATTAAAACCAAAGCCATTTATATGGGCATATGCATATATGTATATACATACCCAGCAGCAGAAACGTATACACGTATAGGCGGGCAAGAGAGGTGCGATATTCCGAATATCAACGT
The DNA here is from genome assembly GCA_030264185.1 of Cephus rjabovi. Taxonomy (NCBI): domain Eukaryota; kingdom Metazoa; phylum Arthropoda; class Insecta; order Hymenoptera; family Cephidae; genus Cephus; species Cephus rjabovi. The sequence goes on along the minus strand of JASCRG010000508.1, from coordinate 742,887 downwards.
GATACCCATACACGAGCCAAGTGAAAATTCAAAAGGGACCTCCCTCGTGCCCGCGAAAAAAAAAAAAAAAAATCCCACCCAAAAAAAACCCCCGCAAACAAAAAAAAAATGTCTGGCAGATCCCGTGCCTCGATCGCAAAAGTTAACCCGATAATGGCCGCGACCGTGGGCCACTGAGGTGAGCGCATCCTGCAGAGACATAAATTCCAGATATTATTTAAGAAACGTTCAAGAAAATGACGTTTACGAGCGGCCATGATAGTTGCACAGGCAGCCAGCGGAGCAGGACGAGCTGCATACGTACCGTACCGTACCGTACGTATATATACGATATATACGCACACAATCTACAGTGGGACACCATAGCCAATATAACCCGAAGCAGCCTCCGCTGCGACAGGGAACCCATACACCACGCCTCTGCATCCAGAATGCTCGTAGGAAAAGACACGGTGAACTCACGGGGACCCAACAAACGCCTCCTTCATCTTTCGATTATTCCTTTCTACCACTACCAACCGCCATTTCCATACCACCTCCTCCTACCAAACGGCTCGCAGCCACCACCACCATTCCGACCGCACAATTACCTCCTACAGTTAGCGCCTAGGTACCTATATATATATGTATATACACACGCTATACGTCGTGTATTTTTTTTTCACCGTACTAACAACCGTCACCTTTACGGACCGTAGGACAACCTTATATAGAGGGCACGGTGCACGCGCACGTATACGTATCTCGTTTATTAATGTCACCGTGACTCCACTGTGCCACCCGGTATATACATTTACAGCGCGGAGTATACGCTTCGCTGATATTGACAGTGCTGCCAACCCGTGGAGTCCTCAGTGCCAAACTTCGTCTCGAGGCACATCGAACGACGACGGTGTCTATTGAAGGAGTGGAAATGGGGGCTTTTATACGAAAGTACTCCATATCACTTTATTTAAGATTTACCCTCTCGTTCGGCCCTTTCAACCCCCAACAAGACTTGTCCATTTCGCTGGTTCGTTCTCTACCTCTACCATCTCTCTCTCTCTCACTCCCGTTATACTGCTTCCAACACGGCGCCGCCAACCCCCCCCCCCCCCACCACCACTCCGCCCCTTCCATCACTACTCTTCCTCCTCGTACCTCACGTTCTCTGTTTCTCTCTTTCTCTCTAATCTTTCTATCTCGCTCTATTACTCTTTCAATCCCCCATCCTTGCCGAACGCCCCCCTCCCCCCCACAACCTCTCCCTAACCTATTCTTACTGTCGACTCTTACTTCGAGTCTGAGCGTCCTTTACCAGAGAGCTCAGAACAGCGACTCCCAAGACGTCCAGAAGAAGTCCCTTTAGAGTTCGCACCATAAACCTGCATTTATCCCTATAAATTTTTCCCCAGCACTGGGTGAGTCCCGTTATCTAGGGGAATTTTATAAAATTACAAAAGCGTCTCGCTGTAAACGTAGATTCGATCGAAAGTACCATAAGTAACATACGTGGGAATACTATCCAGCGTTATAAGAACGTCTTACAGTTCTCGATGGAGTTCTCGAATAGTTGGAACGATGGAGGTGGGGGGGGGAGATGGGGGGGATGGGGTGTAAGGGCCGCCTGAACGTTCGCTGCTTTCTACGTCTCTGTATCTTTCTGCCGTAGCTGTAAGGCCCACCTTGTGCTCGCTGGTAGTACCATCTACAGAGAAGCAGGACGGAGCCTTGGCCTACGTCCTATATATATACGTCTGTCTCAGTCTTACGCAAGCGATCGTACCTTCCACCGTCCCGCACTATTCTGGCCCGAGCTAAAGGGTTCTTCAGATCCGCCATATAAACCGGTCAGTCGGGTCGCCACCATCCCCACCATAACGGCCACCTGCTCGCCCAGCGAGGCCCTTTGGGCCCGACGACTCGATGCCATTAAGTTTATTTGAATTTCATCGCGTTTATCCACAGAATTTCCTGGCACCAGTTCTCCTCACTTTTTCCTCGGGAATCGTGATCTACTCGTCAGATTTCTCCTCGCTGTGCATACCGATTTCTTTGAACAGATCACGTTCACTGGGTCATCGGCACGGCACTGTCCTGAGTCCTGTAGACGATTTAAAAGGCAACGGCGTGTACACCGGGGCTGGGCCCAAAATCAAGGTACAGTATGTGCACGGCCATTCTTCCTAGAGGCCGGACGGATGGTTGTGTCACTTCTTTTTTTTTCTTCGTGTCTATTGTCGAAAATCGATTGAGTAATTTGATTTCGATTGAATATCGATCTTCGGTGTCTGCTCAAGATCCTCGCGATGTAAAGCCACGCTATCGACGAAGGAGGAGGGGGGGGGCCCTTTGTGGCGGCGCGCATTAGGCATCCCTCCCTTGCTCGTACTCGGGGTCCTAGGTGACGCGTCGGGTCCGCCCGATGACTCGTAAAAAAGGCCCGGGCTAATTATTTATTATTAATTGTTAATTATAATTACTTACGCGGCATTTTGCGCCGGCGCTAATTGACATTGATTTATGGATTTAATTAAACGAGGTGCCAGACTGAGGAGTGTCTTACACTCGGCCGAGGACGACCTTAGCAGCTCCTATTCAGGGGAACCGCCTTTGTTGTAATGGCCGTCTTTAGCGAGGCTCACCCTGTAACGTTCTAAGGGGTGGTCCATAGGTCCAGACTCGATTACGTCTACCGGGTTAACAATAATCATCAGAAACATTTTCAAGAACAGAGTGACACGTGGCTCCAAGAGAACACTGACAACCTACCCCTGCGATATAACCACCCAGGGCACGTGTACCAAGAAGAACAAGTGCAGTCATGGATGAACTAATTATTGTGAAAAAAAATTTTGCATAAATACAAAAAAAAATTAGGGGTTGAAGTGTTGTCGCTTGAAGGTCCGTGATCAACGGGCCGTCACCCCCCTCTAAGAAGGGGGGAGCGGGGGGCCATTACGGGCACGTCTTGAGTTCTCGACGTCAAGATTTAAGGTTTATTTCCTGGGCTGCGCCCTCGGACTACCAGCCGCCCCTGACATATCCTAAGGGTACAGACTGGAGAGGCGTATATCTCTTTAACTCGTAAAGATAAGCACGAATACACCCTAGTCCCCACTCCTCCGACTTACGGTTTCCCGACTCACGTGGGAGTCCAGGGCAACGTACCGACACGGTGAATTCATTAAGCCACTGATTTACCGGCTACTTCCGTTCTGAACGAAATTATGTACACTGGGGCCTACGCCCCGCGTCCGGGCCACCGGTCACTATACCATTTCCAGAGCCTTTTAACTTCATTACTTTATACGCTCCTGAAGCAGTAGGTGAACCCTGTCTGGGAAATATTTTATATCCCCGTCAGAGATCAGATACCCATTCTTATTTCCAAAGTGATAAGTATATTCCGAAAGGATATCACGCTTATCAGACTTTTACTCTACACGCGAAATGTAAATGCATGACAAGAGGAATGCAGTGAAAGAACGAATTTTTTATTGTAGATTAGAGCGAAGCTGAATTTTGACAATTTCGTGTGTTGTCCGTGAGTGGGAGAGAGACAGCGCTATGGGGAGTCCTAGGAGTAAGAGAGAGAGAGAGAGGGATAGATAGATAGAGAGAGGCAGCCGACGTTACTTTTTGAACACCAATTAGATTTGCCAAATCGTCCTAAATTGAGTTTTCGTAGTTCTAAATTCGTTACATATATATAAATAATACAAATACCATTTATTTCCTCCGTGTGATACTTTTCCGAATAAATATTACGTCTTCGCGTAACACAAGGTATATCAAGACGTATCTGTCCAAGCCTAAAAAAAAATGCGGGCCTTTAAAACCCTGTTAGTGCTAATGGCAAATCTAAGCACGGTTTCCGTCTGATTTTACCAGCTACCCGTTCAACACAGCCATTGCCGTAGCGTAGGGAGGAAACGATCGATCGTAAACTCAGAAGAGCGACAATCTAGCACGAGTACATATAGTGATATAAACCAGCATACAAGCCGGAGCCACGTGCGCAGTATCCGTATACACGCTACAGCATAAAACTACGATATTCCATGCCACCCGGTACATCTAAATACCCAGCATACATACGTTTGCTCGTGCGATAATAATTTTTCATAAATCAAAAATCCCACAAGACACTAAAAGAAAAAAAAAAAAACAAGAAAAAAAAATAAGCTTAACGTACTCGAACGAGATCAGCGCGAGCAAGCTCAAGAGTCCAGGACCTCAAAAACCCAGGGACCCAAAATCGTGCAGGCCCCGAGAGAGGAGTATTCCTGCGAGCGGTCCGATCGGGCGGGTCCAGTTCGAGACAAATCATCAGGCGGGGTTCAAGGGTCGGTGCCTCGCTCAAAATTAACACGGTTCCTTTTTTTTCTTATCAGCGCGCGCACCGTGGTATAATAGCATTTTTATACGCGGATAATGGAGTCTAAAGACATGCACAATGTAGCACAAAGCGTGACTGGGGCCCCGGGGCGGACATAGGTACACAAGAGAGCGAGGGAGGGGAGGGGGCGAGGAGGAGGAGGGAGAGAGAGAGACAGCAAAGAGAGTGAACGCGAGAGAGAGAGAGAGAGAGGGGGGGGAGGGGAGAGCTGAATGGAAGGAGAGGTGAGGGGGGAAAAAAAGAGGCAAAGCCGAAGCAAAAGGGAACTAAACTCATTTCCGAGGCATTAACCAATTACTTTTTGCGAAAGGGTGTCGGTTACCTTCAACTCGCCCATCCCGTCCACTCTCTAACCACCTAACCTCTGCTTCACCATTTTCTCGTAGTTCCCTTTACCTACCCAAAGCCTCCCCCCTCCGCCCCTACGTACCTCACCGCCTGACACAACTAACTCAACGTATCACCACCCCCCCCCCCGTCCTAAGCTAAACCCCTGATCCTCAGAATGGTTAAACATCGTAATGACGAAAAACAGGGAACTGACCTGGGACGTCCGTACGGCTTGGTCGGTGTTATTATCCTATATCGTCTATAGCACTGTAAATGATCATTGAAAACTGTGGAAATTCAACGGGGCATAGTTTACGCAAATATAGTATAGAAAAAAAATGGCATTGACGATCCTATAGATTGACATCGATTAATAATATTTAAGTTAGAGTTAGCTCGATGCAGTATAGCGAATAGGAATATTGATACCCATAGATAATATATACGAAGTATCGCGAATGTACCATAGACGCTAGCGAGTACGAGGGTACTATAGATTCGTGCGCAGGGGATTTTAGTGAGCGAGTTGAAAAGCGGGTGGGGTATAGTGTGCGAGGTGAAGGGGAAAGAGGGGGAGAGGAGGGGAGAGGTAGGAGGGCGATCTAATATCTCAGTGGCGTACACACATATCATATTGTTAATCTGAAAACCGCGTCTATAAGAATCCACTTAATGAAATTTCCGGCGGAACCGTCGCGCGTGGGTTTTCGATTGGCCGAGTACAACGGAAAGCACCCGAGGCCACCCGACGTCACGGGGGTGGCATTGTGGAGCAATTAATAATGTCATATTGCACCCCTTCTCCGTCCCGACGGTTGAACCCTCTTGGGCCTTCTAGCGCGCACCCTTGCTTCGCCGCCCCTCTGCCTTACCCCCCCACCCACCCCCCTTCCACCAGTCCTCCCATAAGCCACCCTGACGACGACCCTCGCTATACGAACCCTTAGCATAGCCGACTCCCTCTCTCGCCATCTACGTACGCTCGAAGGAGGGTGTGTACCAAGGTAGAGTGGAAACACTGACTAAGGGGGCAGGGGGGATGGAGGAGGGAGGCTGGCTGGGTGGCTGGGTGGCTGGTTGGGATATAGGCTGTTGTGAATATTGCATTCCCCGTGTATATAGTCACCAACCTGGTCCCGCATACAGGAACCCCATAAAGGAAAGACGCCCGAAGCACAATGAGACGTCCCTCGCAATTAATTTTCGGGGTTTTGCTAATTAAATTTTTCCCTTCCACCGTGCCAAGGCCATCGCCTCGCGAGCCCACCCCCTTCACCTTTAGATTCCGATAGCGTATTTACACGCGCGTGACAGCCTAAAGGATTTTCCATCTTCCACGTTCAGGAGCCACCAGGAAGACGGACCCGAAGGTCCCCGAAAAATTTCCTCGAAAATTTGGATGGTAAAGAGTCTCCTTGGAACCCCGCGATAACCACCCTCTGACCTCGTTAACCCTCCCCCATAAAAAAAAAACCCCAATCAACAACCAGCCGCACCTGCGAATTATGAAAATTCAAAACAGCCCCCGATCAGCGACCCAAGCCACGTGACCTTGCTTGTCCGTCTATACCGAGAGCTACCGGTTCCAGCCTATAGCCGCGCGCGCGTAAATAAGTAAATATTCGAAGAAACGGAGAACAGACTATAGGGCCTCGGACGTCGGGGAAGAAGCCAGCCGACAAATGAGTGAACAGAAGGCGGCCGCGCAACAATGCCAAGACAATGTGGTTCCTTGTCAATTAGAAGAAACCGGGCCGGCGGGACCCCTCGGTAAGTTACTTTTTTACGAGTGGTCTCGGCTCCTCAGGATCGCTCCGAAGGAAAGAGGGATGCTGCGGACGCGTGCAACCCGCCATCAGCGAAAGAGCCCGGGCTCGTTTACAGCCGAAGAGAATCGCGTGCGTTTCGCTGGCCGATCCTCTTCTGACCTCCTCAGCACGTTTCCCAGCCTCCCGGTCCCGAAGACACGTGTACGTATGTTGGTAGGGAGTAGTGGGCGGAGGTGAGGGGGAGGGCTAGGGAGAAGATGAGACTGGCACAGTTATCTCTATATGGACCACTGTTACCATCGTCACTATTTTTAAGGTCCTTCTCCTCCTCCTCGCCCCAGACGCCACCCACCCTGCCGCTTAGCCCTAACTGAAAGATTTACGAGATCTTTTTTACCGACTGAGCCGTCCGTAACCCGCTTCACCCGTTAAGTACGTACGGACGAAATTATCGGCTGAGCTACTGAATACCCGATCACCCTGTACGTGCCCACGTGCGTAAGGCGATACGAGTCCAAGTTCAATACGGGATATTTTAATCCGACGATAATTGCGCCTTATCATTTTTAACACTCGACAGTCGAGGTACCCTGTTATCAGGTTATACGTGGGATGGGTATCTGCTCGATTATATCTGTCTAATTATCTGATATCCTCCTTCGCATTAATTAGCTATTCCGAGTAGGATCGGAATCGATAAACATGCCGGCGATGTTATTAGCGATTAAATAATTACTCATCCGTCTCGAGATAAGAGTTTTACGGTAAACCGTTAATGCGTTATCAGTTGGCAAAGAGTTCAAATATTTCAATGTATACATGTATACACATACCTATATACAATATCCACCAAATACAGTATTATCCAAAAATAATTACATCACCTGAAATCGGCTCTACCGTAAGAAACCAACCGAACGCTCACAATTTCACTTTCCTCGCTCCCAAATGACCCTATACATATACACGGTGTTGACTTTGATTTAGAAAAAAAAATTTTTTTTTTAAATAATAACCAGTCCCCCAACACAATATTACCAGATCCCATTTGATCAAAGGACGTAAATGATTGGACGTCGGAACGTCGCGTGCACGGAGGCTAGACGGACGTGCCTGTGGCAAAAGCCTAAAAAATTGGTAAATAAGATCAGCAAAGGATAGGCCAAGCGTTATCATCCCGACCGAGAGGGTCACGCGAGTTCGGTATTTCCGCGTATCCCCACGATCCTGGGCGCGGGGTGGGAGAAGCGAGTGAGTTAGCCGGCGAGCGAAGGCAGAAACCCGGCTAATTAAAACCGCGGATAGTAATTAATTAAGCAGACGTCGGAGAGCCTAGGATTCTAGGCGGACAGTGATTCTCAACCGAAGTTCGCGCGAGCCCACCGAAAAATCAATAGCATCGCCGTGCGTGAAGTCGATTGAAAAAATCACAGACAATTAACGAAAATTCAGCATGACCAGCGGCCTTATCGACGACAGCGTCGATGCCGATGAACGTCCCTCGAAATAAGGGACGAAGCTGGAACGTAAAATCAGTACCTATACAAGCTAAGAAGAGCCCAGCGCCGCCAACCCGTTGTGAACGGGCTTATAGCAATTAATGTTATTGCTTGGGGTAGCACTGTACATAGGCGCATCCCCCTCTTTCCGAGAGGAGGGGGGGGGAGAGCTTCGAACGAGGAGGGGGGCGAGTGCCGATGGGCTAGACGCGCCGGGGGTAGGGGGGTAGGACGGGACGCTGATAGCAGGGCACGGGGTGGGTAGGGGGTAGTGCGGGGCACACAGGGCTCCTAGTGATTGTGTGTATACAGGCTGATGCTAGGGGTAGGTATATTGTGCTCGATAAGAGGCGCAGGCAATCCCCTCTTCCACCCCCTCAGCCCCCCAATCCCCAGTACTACCAATGGTGTTTTACATCGAAGGGTTAGAAGGACGAAGAGATCGTGTAAATATAAGGCCCGCCGGAAGCTACGATATCATCCTAGTATCGACGTCTACCGGGGGGCCAAGTGCGCCCGCTAATGCGGTCCGCAGAATGATAAATTGGTGCGGCATGCGTCAGAATATTAAACGTGCAATTTTTTTTTTTTTTTTTTTTTTTCAAAATTCCCAACGATAAGCAGCTCGTCTAATTAAATGAAAAGGTATGCATCGTGTAGAAAACGTACCGCTAATAAATTAGCGATGAGTCACCGCTCTAAAAAAAAAAAAAAAAAAAAAAAAATAAAAAGGAAGATCCATCAGTTAAGAAAACACTCGAATAGGAACACACTGCGAGGATCTTGATATAATTACTATTAATTCCGCGATAACGAGGAACAATTAAGAAGGCAATCTAAATAGATATAGAAATTAAGATGGTCAGGCACGGAAAGAGACGCGTGATGGCGAAGTAACGGAGGCACGGAATCAGTTGATACGTCATTAACCTACTATAATAACAAAAATACGAGGGTACAGTCCTTGGCAAAATTATTACGCTACGGAAGCACGGGGTATACGAGAACGATACTCGCTCCGCTTGAACAGTACGAAAAGGTAAGTGGGTATCGCCATACCCCTTACCCAGTCGTCGTGGTACTACTATATATAACACTTTGACGAACCCGTTCTGAGGTCTAAACGGTGTCGGATCTCAATCCGGTCACCCCGTAGAGAGACGGCAGGATAACGTATGGTAACAGTACACCGAAGTAAGAGTATGACGTAGTTCTGGATCGTGTGCGTAACAGTGTGCATTGAGGAGGATCTGAGAATTAGAGTGGTAGCCGCGCACTTACGTGTATATATATATATATACTGTACATACTTCTTGTATATATACACATCTCTGGTATATATGGACAGTATACGATATACACTGTGTACGTAATACTGGACTGACCGGAGGGCAGCTAACGTTTATAATATTAACGCTAATGGACTACCTTATACCTTCCATGCAACCTTCGTGGCCCTATACGAGTAGAGAACCTACATGTACCTACTAGGTACCAACCTACTAAACCTCGTGCACCTATTGCTACCATAACGTGCCTTTCCCTTCCAAAGTACAGGAGGATAATATTCGCGGATATAGAGACGACCTAATGCACCAAGGCGAGCTGTACGGTAACAAGGGATGGCCTGTGTGCTGTGCCGACACATAACGGGTGGCTCGATTTTCTATTTAATTCATTCGAGATGTACAAGGTATGACAAGAGTCGATAACGTTCCCGATAACATACGGGGAGGGGGGGGGGGGTTGTTTTTCGGTGATTTCGGAAGGAATTGTCGAAAGATTCCATGAAACTGGAATTTCTCAGTTTTCGGTGGCGAGGGTGAATAGTGAAGTAATGAAAAAAAGGGGGGGGGACATATAAAAACGTAGACGAATGAATAGATGGCGGTAGCGGCGCTGCTGTATAAGAAGAGATCGCTCCAGTAGGGGTGCGGACTATTGGGAGAGTTGCAGCTGAAAACAGGTCGGCACTTAACTTTTAATTAATATTATATAGCTAATTAGCCCGGTGGGCGGGCGCTGGGTTTTGTATATTAATTTAATTTTCAATCTCACGGGGTAATTCTTGGCACAGCGTTAGTTTTAATCAACCCTCCCTCCTCCACCCCCCTCCCCTCCCCCCACCTTCGTGGCCACTGCTACGGTGGTTGCGAGGACTCCGAGCTACGGCTATATACGGAGCGAGGGATGACGGGGGGGGGGAGGAGAGGGGAGGCGAGAGGTAGGAAAGCCCGGTATACACGACTAATAAAAACCAGCAATAAAAACCGCCCCTTAGGGCCCACCCCGAACTCCGTACCAAGGCCATCCACCTGCCCGGGATTAACTTTAATCAAATATTTACATTTTAATTCGCCGCTATACCGCGTCCGTTGTACAGGTCCTTTATGATATCGCCGTCGTTTAATTGCAAACTGCCAATTTCGCATGATGCCCACCCCTCCCCCACCCACGCTTCCCCTCTCTCTCTTTTTCTCCTACTTAACCCCCCCCCCCCGCCACCATCATATTCCCTCGCCAACCCTTATACACATTTACGCACTTTCCCCAATCCTCCACCCCTTCGCCGACACTCACTTACTTTTCATCCCTTCCCGTGCCACCCACGCCTAAGAATCCCAGCGAGCTTCTCTTTTTGATGCTGCAAGTGGTTTTCATCCCGGGTACCTTCTTTTCTTTTTTTTTTCTTTTTTTTTCATGCCTGCTAATCGTTTGGGATAAAGGGAGAAGAATAAGTAACAGTGGTTCTCACTGCAGTCTTCATTTTTTTTCTTCATCCCCTGAGAGAAACAGACCTATCCAAGGGTTGAACGGCGATGACGCGAGTGTAAATTCTCACCTGGTTCCGAGATAAGGGAGGAAAAAGAAAAAAGGCTTGAAAAACCAGTGCGAAAACCGTTGTAGGTCCCGATGACCCGTTGTAAAATAATAAATCTAGAAAGGATACGGGGTACGTGGGGGAACTGAAGTAAAAGGTGTAATAGGGGGTGCTAACCGGATGGAATGTCAAGCAGGATCTCATGGCTGGATAAAGGGCGGTCCAGATGATCGTAAAGGGGATTGGGTACCTGTCCAGGATCCTACCTGGTACCTGGAGTCCATCCACCTGCGCTACGGTGCGACAGAGTACACCTATATATTTCTAACCCACCATGAACCGACACCATAATTTAAAGGGTAAACACCGTTAGCCCCCGGTAACGTGGCACTGGTCTGTCCTGCGAAAAGAAAATACGACGGGCAAACGTCATGAGCACCAAATAGCCAGCCTTAAGTAAAGGAAGCCCACGAAGGCAGTCTAATCGCGAAACACCTTCTGGATGAACGAAACAGCCTAATTGAAAAAGCCGAGGAAGACCCAGTGACATACAGATTAAATTCCACCCTATTGACTACGGCTATACTGGTTCGTGCCCTGAGTAGCGATAATAATTAAAAATTAAATGCAGACTTCCAGCGTGCACCCAGTACCGCGAAGGCGCAGCGGATTCTGTGTACTTGGACCAATCAAAGATACATTAATGAGAAATAAATTAATTGCAGACGCTAGCCGGTCCGGCTGAGCAAACACGATGAATACAAATGGCTGTGTATTGTTTGACAGTAGAAACAGTCGGGTCGTGATTAGACCGCGATGCATGGTTAAATATCCGTCGTGTGGATCGGTATGGGACGTTAGAGGGCGGCGGGGAGGGAGGTAAGGGGGGAGGGGAGGGGAGGTTCAATCTAAATGAAATTTCGGCCTTTCAAAGAGAAGCCGGCGCCGGCAGTGAGCACTAATCTCGATCAGCAATTCGGACGCGATCGATCGCCGATTATATCGGTAGGATCGATCATCGCTTTGTGTGGCCGACGGTTGCCGGCGGTTGAACATGCATGAACGTAGGAGGAAGAAGCCTGCGACTACGATAAGAAGGCACCGATACGAGGGAGGGCTCCTATCGTCTTTGAGGGACTCGCGGAGATAGGGATTCTAGGGCTAATTACGCGTTACGGCGGAAGAGAGGAGAAAAAATAAAGGGAAACCGGACGGGGGGCGGGAGGGTGGAAAGGAAAAAAAAGAATAGAGAAAAAACAGAGAAACACGTACCGAGCGAGCATAAAACAGAGTATGGAACGCGTGACTAACAATAAGTCGATGACAGCCGTCTGGCTGGTGGCCAGAGGGTTTGAAGAAATTCCAAAAATATTTTACGGGTCTGATTTAGGATATATATATATTTTTTTTTTGGGAAAAAATATATTTTCACAGATATAGTAGTACGAGCCGGTGAGCACGTGGCCATGGGGGGCGCCTGCGTGGCATGCTTTCAACCCTGAGGACATTTCTTTTGCACTTTGACCTCTTAGGCTGTCCGTTTACTCGAGTAAGGGCAGAGATAGCTGGCAACGTTGGATAATCCCTTGGATCGACTGTATCTTATTCTCGGTGATTCTTATCATATTTTTGGTATCACACAAACCGCGGGTACGCTTGAAGCAGTTTACTCACCTTGATGCACGACGTCATACGTAGGCTTGTGTACACTCGTTATGGATTATATTTATTGACGTTTCGGGATTAATGAGAAACAGAAGACTAAAAGAAACCAGCACTGTCTACACTCCGGTAACGAGCCGGTAATTAACGAACGACACTGTAGAATGATCACTGAATAAATGGAGTCGATGCTGTTTACATATAATTATCACGGAGTCTAGATACGACTCCTCCCGTATAAACATTCACGCATCTTGTTTATCCCGTGGGATTGTATCCCAAGGGAATCTCTTCGTAGAGCTCGACAGGAATTTTTCTGCTTGATATCCCAATGCTCTTTCCCCTGCAAAACTCCCGACGAGGTGTTCCTCTCCTTCTCTTCGTATTATCCTCCGAACAGTTCATTCGACAGATACACTCGAATCGATCCGGATGGTCCAGCAGACTCGATTGAAACGACTGTCAACTTTCTTAAGAATCTATAAAATCTCACAGGAGCAAGGACAGACAGATTGCCCGCGTATAGATTCATCGACTAGTCCCAAGGACATGACATTTTTCAATAACAACGTCGAACGCTTAATCCCAGCTTGTCTCGACTCGTCACGACACCAGAGACGGACAAGTAGACGCTATCAACAAGGAAAACAGGTCCGGCAGGAATCACTGTAGGCAATATCCCACGCTGCTGGACGCTTACCACATATAATCAAAGGTCTCAATGTCACTCGCGAAATACCTCGTGCTCACTGTCGTCCCCACGAACTCACCCGAGTATATCCGTTCTCGAAGGTCCGGCTCGATAGACAAGCAGTAGTAAAACAGAAAAGTCCGTTACACGGAGAATGGCTCGCAAAGCATCGTAAACCGTAAACCGTTATTACTCGCTGAAATATGCTTCCGGGCACAATATAATTCGTTCGTGTGAATAGCGCGAACCAAGTAGTGACGACCACTACAGGTAAGACGAACGACACCACGCCGCGCGTCGACAGAGATAAGAATAACGTCAGAACCGCTCGGTACGACGGCAGACGAGCGAGTGTGGCTCTGGGAGCTACCCCCACCACCACGGAGAGCGAGCGGGTGTGGTGGGGGAGGCGTTTGAGGGGCAGCAGGAGTAGACGCAGCGGTGGGGACGATAGGTAGACGCGTGGGGCGTGGGTATAGGAGGGGCATCGGTACGTTTCCCCGTGCCCCCCCCCTACCACCGCGGGGCCCCCATCAACCCTTCCTCCCACCACAAGGCCACCCACTGGCCCCACGAGTGAAACATTTCGCGGGTTTCGCGAGGGGGTGGGGGGGGAGGCAAAAGGGGGGAAGCCACGGATCGCTGGTAGGGGAACCCCCTGAATACCGAGCACACTTCAGCGGGGTGGGGAAGACAACAGCATTCTGTTAATTGAACGAGTGGGGCCGGGCGCGGGGCAGGGGTGGGGATTACTTGAAGTAATTACTTATTTTTATTATGCTCCGCCTCTCTTACTTGTTAGTTACTTATCGCTCGAGGAGCCCCGGGTCTTACTTCTTCGACGGGATGGTACCTGCTCCGGGACATCGACTGAATCTCTGTTGATAATATACAGGGAAAATTGATATTCGCCGAGCCGTTTGCACAGTGCGTCATTGACGGAAGGGGAGGAATGAGTATTAAATAATTTTTGGGAGCGTTTTAACGTGCCTGACTTCAACGTCGGATAGAGAAACCTGAGGCCCGTTCCGAGGGTAGCGCTGGATGCGCTTTGGAGGACGTTCGTTATGGGATGAAGCGATAAAAAAGAAATTAAAAAAGGTGTATATGACGAAATAGCGCGACCAAAGGCCCGAACTACCCCGTATTGTTCCGGGTATCGGTTCATCGGGTGAAAACGCCTCGAGGCGATTATTATTTTTTCCGGGACGGACAACAATGGACGTCCCGAGGCCGCAGCGCGGCCTAGAACAGTGTGGTCCTTTTGTCGGGCACTTCCACGGCGACGTGCCCGACAAGTGAACGGGTCCTCGAAAAGCAGAATCCCGAACAGTACCGTAGTAATCCCCCTGCTGATTTTCCGTATCTTTTTTTTTTCCTTTTTTTTTGTGGATCTCTTTTTAAAAACCGTTCATCCTCATCTCGTACCTTCAGTCCTTACGCTATCCCAGGACCGCTTGTTTACATCGTTGCTACAATATCTCATAATCTTATCCCAGTTTACAATAGGGAATATCTCACGGGATAAATTGAAAATTTCTTTGACTTTGCCGAATAATATTCAACACCCTATATAATAACGTTCAGCTGGCAAGGGCTACGGAGGACTGTCATTCCTTTAGGAAAATACACGCGGTTTGTTACCCACGTCGTATACAAATACTTTCTACCTTCTTTCTATCTACGTTTTCTTACGTCCCCCTTAAACCTTTCTATTCTACATTATGCTCGCCCCGGTCCTGCTGCTCCTCTCTCTACTCCTTTTTCTTCCCTACTTATCTTCTCCAAGCGGTCCTACTCCGTGGCGGGAAGCACACTTGTCAAAACTTTTATCTCGACTCGAATCTACCTTCCGCGCACCGGGAAAAACAGCCAAGTGGAACTCCATCCCCGGTACCTGCACTGCGGTCAGGGCCGTAGGACAAAGGGTGCTTACCCAAGGCAAGAGTGGAGAAAGTCCTGAGGAGAAGGGAGACGGGAAAAACAATGGTGCACGCCGAGCTTACCAGGTCCCGAATAATTGCATGGGATACCTTCAAAAGAAACCCGCTCGCAAAGGACCAGCATTCCTGTCACTAGGTGTTAAGGATATCGGGCAGGATTTCGAGCGGCCAAGGATTTAGGATTGTTTTCCTGTAATCCAATAAGGATGAGATTTCTTACTGGGAGCGAGAGAGATGGATATAGATATACTTGTAACAGAAAAGGAAGCCAGGGGGCTTTTCAAAAATAAGGGATGAAATGTCATGCAAAATTTTTCTTTTTTTTTTTTTCAACTTTCTTTCTATACGCGTATACGCGCGTGCTAATTATTCTAAGGGCTTTTGAAAATTTGAAATTTACCTACTTTCTGAAAAAATTATTAATCGCTTCTCTTGGATGAATTTCAAAAAGCTTTGGCTACCACGGGAGCCAGCCAGGGGTGGAGCACCCGTCAGCCAAATGAAAAGCATCCCTAATTCGAAACTGAGAGGCCAAAGGCAAACAAGTGCCAAACCCTGTTCCAGCATCCCTTGTACACCACCTTGTGTCTTTTTATATATTTTGAAATACTAACACTGTATATCTATTGATGCTACTTATACCGGTACTGGCGGTATACGCTGCTACGAAATTCACCCCCAATTATGGACCGTTTACCCGGTGCACCGCGGGAAACGGCACCCCATAAAACCCTCGGAAATTACGAACTGGAGGACTTGCAAGCTGGAGAATTTAGTCTTACCGAAGAAAAGGAACTTTTTATACGGTGCTTTTTCACTTTTCACCCTTATTTCTCTAGACTCCCGGCAACCCTTGTATCTTAACGTTCTGGCTTCTCCTTGCTTCCCGTTTATCTGTACCAATAATCTTGCGCCAGATATACTTACGGATAACCAAGAATTTCCGGAATCCACTAATGACCACTTAACAAGAGCAACAACAAAATAGTAAAGTATAATACCGCGTCTATTAATCATCCCTTAAGGGACGAAATAGTATACAAGATAAAAATTTTCAAATAGCTAACGAGTAATAATTAAATTCATTCGTCAGGGCGAGATCTTTAGCTACCCTTAAAATTATTCTCTCTATCAACCCTTATACGCGTATACAGATACAGGTGGGTTAAATATAAGAAATAATAAGATGCAAAGAGCGTGGAAGTACTGAGAGTAAGAAAAAGGTCACGATAAAGATGCTGCAGAGGAAAAGGGTGCATCTCGTATGAAACGAAAAAAGAACCTGAGGAAGGTTAAAGGTCGAAGAAGAGGTTGACCAATGGGAACATTGAAAAGAGGTCCTGGCGAACGAACGAGCCGTTCGAGAGGGCCAATTACCTGCCCGCAGTATGTAGAATATGTTTTCCAGCATATGCGAACACTCGAAACGTAACGTAGGGGTGGTTATCGTGAAATTGAACATTACGAGCAATCCCTCCTATGGCAACCAATAGTATTTCATCCCTTAAATCACGTACGTAAAAAGCCTTTAGAAGATTTTTTTTATCATTTCGAACAAAAAAAAAATTTCCCAAAAAATTAACCAAAATTTTTGACTTTCACTTAACAAATAAAAGTACCTGCGTAATACTTGTTAAATACCCCTCCTGTCTCCCCCTACCGTACTCTCGCCAATTCATCTCGGTGCAGATTAAATTGGGTTCTTAGGACCCAGCACTGAAATATTAATCCTGGACCCGTTGTGCAAAAGAGCTTTTGAAAGCGCGCCATTTTCAAGAGCTTCGTGATTGTTGTTGCGCTCGCGACGGCTTACAAACATGTTACGGGTAGGTAATTATATTTACCTTTTCAGTTTTATTATTTACGGGCACAAGGGGTGACTCCACCCCTTACGTCCATTTCTCCATAAAGCACCGCACCACCACTTCGCATAGAATGCCAAGGGACACCCGTTATAATAAGGGTAGTTTTCTTTTCTCTCCGTGCACAATACCAAATATACGCGCGCGTATTCGACGGTTTACGTACTAGTGACTTGGTTTATTTTCATTCGTTTTAGCCAAAAGGCCCCGTCTAACCCCATGAAATACTAAATTCCTTCATCCTCCCGGTGACACGAGACAGTCATCCCCTATTGATATCAAGCTATACCCTTCACTATTGCCAGCACAGTCAACGTCAATCCGATACACGTACTCTGGTAGAATAATAACGATAAGAACAATACGAAAGTTCCCACTTTGGTATTTCGCTCCTTACAACGTATAAACCCTCTAATAAACGGATGGGTGGGATAATGCGGGATAGCAGAAGAGAGAAGGTAGTTTTCAACATGGTAAAAGGCCACTTTACGGCATTATGGGTATCGCAATTCAAAATAGCGGACAATACCAGTACACGTTAAATATACAAAATAGTTTGCTAACTGTACAGTGTGGAATTAGTCGGTATAAACAATGAAAACTTTGGACACGTGGCCATTCAAAATATAAAGGGGATGAAAAATTTTTGAAAAAAAAAAAATTTTGAAAAAAATTTTTACATAAAAATTGCAGTTCGATACTCGCGTTTGGCTGTTTCGTAACAAAAAATTTGTCTATATGGTGAATTAGCCTTTTTGGAACTGTTACGTATGCAAATAAGTCCACATGTCATGAATGGTATCATACCCTGGTACAGTCATGGTCACAAGTATGATACCCAACCTCAATTTCAAATGACGCAACGTGACCTCACGCACATGTCTCTCACAACGTGCCTTAGACGGCGATCATGTAGGCAGTCCCGATTCCATTCCCGTATAAGATGGACTGTAAGTTTTATGTACTTGTCGCCGAAACGAAAGTCACGTGGGGAACGGAAATGCACGTGAAAATTTGGATGGGCTTGAGCGGTTCCTACAGGACGGAGAGTAACAATCAGTGCGGACCCGGCATTACACTCCATTCATACACCTCGACCTCTATGGGCTACCCTCTCCTACGTATTTGGCTGACAATTCTTCATTTGCGTGCAGCAAACTCCTCTATACGTCTGCAGCGACCTGGCGAGGGCTGTGAACTACGCATAAGGATTTTCATAATTATGCGACTCAGGCCTGTACGAAATAATAATTATTGAATGATGACGTAAGAGATTTAATGGAGGAAAAAAATTTTTTACTAAGGTTTTTTTTAAAACTCAAAATTTTTTTCTAGGCTATAAAATCAATTTAGGTTAAAATAAAAAAATTCCTATTAAATATATTTTGCCATTTTCAAATTTATTTATTTGTTCTCAGGCTTGTTCGACAGGTCATAGATGCCTGTTGGTTTATTCCCATCGCTGATATAGGGTCAGATGGGGCATTTCCTATGGTATAGTTACGTATACGTAGAGGTGCTCGTCATTTGGCCGGTATTGTCAGAGGCCGACTAACCCCTACTGCCTAGGAATACAGAATTTGGTTTTGCTTAACGATATCCTCGTTGATTTTCCTATGTGCTTTTCCATGGGGACAGATTCGAACTCCGACATAAGAATACGGGTACGTGTTCGACTTATACTTGTGGATTACTTACCCATGTGCGAAGACTGCTAAGGAACGATATAGAGGGTGGTACCCTTATTCTGTAAGAAAAAAAAAAAAAAAAAACAATGTTAGATATCAACACGTGACTTATTTTTAAAAGAGTAATTGGATCATTCCCAAGGGACTGTATGAAAAGTTAGAACCGAGTGACGTAATTGACAAAAAAAAATTTTCAAATTAAAGACAGACCAGCGAAAGGATGCAATTGCCGACGACGTCACGAGGAGATCGGACCAAGTCAAATTGATCCATATTAATAAGAACGCAGATTCGCGTTGGCAGATTTTTGCATAAATTTGAATCGGCACTCGACAGCGATCCTCGCAATTTTCATACAGGAACGCCTGTCGAGCCTCGCGCGCGCAAGGGTTGCGAATTTGAATAATCGCGAATAATTTCCAGACTTTTAGCATGTAAAACGACGAGATATAACAAGGCTGGCTACATCAGGACGTTTAGTGAGAATTCGCTCAGCAAAACTGAAACTGTGGAATGATCGATAATGGACATTACCAATGGACCAGTTGGTAAATAAAAAAAAATATTCCTAACTGATATACTTAAATTTTAAAAAATCGGTCTTTTTTCATGAAAAAAAAGTTATTTTTCTTTTCCTCCAAAAATTTACGTATAACTCATATGTTCCGAAAAATCGTAAGTTTGTTTTAGCGCCACTGTAGTGGCCGTTGCCGGTCCTCCGAAGGTTAATAAAAATAGTACCTATTAAATATTCGGTAAAAAAATTCATCCCGTATAAAAATATACGTATCCGTACACACGTCCTAGATTATTAATTGCACACGTGTAAATGGGACCTATGTAATTCATTGTGATGTCCGGCCCTGGCAATGGCACGCAATGCCATTCCATCTCTCGGCAGATTAAAGGCAATCTTATTATACCGAATGACGAGGTCACGTGATCAATCACAAAAACACACAACGGAACTATCACGGCTAATATGGCGGACAGAGACAACGTTGCCCGAAGAATGGCCACCCGTTGAGAACGAGGAATGTGGAACTGTAGCGCAGGGCCGGCCCTGTGGCTTGGGATCACCCCGAGTAAGGCCCCCCCACCCAGTGACGTCACAAGTACGTATAAAAAAAACGACAAAAATAAAAATTTTCAAAAGCACCAAACTCTCGTACGACCTCAAAAAAAAATAATAAATTTTCGAAATTTTTTTTATAATGTAAAAATATATATAAGTGATCAACCGATTGTATAAGTACTATCCGACACAAGGGCCTGTTTTTTTTTTGTATACAACTATGTATACGATTGGGCCCTATCCCATTATAATATCAGGTGCTGCCCCGTCCGTCGGGCCATCTTTTTATATTTCATGCGCATACGTCCATGTATGGGTAACACATGCGCGGGAGATGAAAGAGTGTAAAATGTCGGACACCTGGGCAGAGAGTTTAGCTGGGTATTGTGGGGAGACAAATATGAGTTAATACGTCATCCCGGGCCTATTCAGGCCCCAGCTGACGTGAATGGTGATCACGAATTAGCCGGCGTATAAATGGGTTTTAATTGGTTTCTGCCGGCTTACAAAATGGTTACCAAGAACACGAGGGGCCCGTGCCTTTAGTCGCGTGAAGAAATAACGCGCAAAGAGAATGAAGATAAAAGATAAAAGAAAAGGTTAGAAAAGGGCGCGACGAATGAGATATATACCACGTGAATCGAAACTCTCGTATATATATACACACAAACAGAAAAAAAAATTAAAATAACTAAAAATCACTATAATCATAACAATAAACATAACCAGCACTTTCCATTCTCCTAAGTCCAGCCAGACATAAAATTACCAACTAGAATCAAAACTACCAACCTAATTGGCGGACTTGGCTAATATCAAAATCACCTGACTGCAGTTTCAATGTCAGCACTGTGCTCCTATTGCAAGACAAAATATTCAATAGCGCCGTTTCCACTTGGTATATATGCATATATATCCCCATATGATAATATATATATATATATGTATCTCTATGCACACTGGTTGTGCTGTTCGATATCAACTATATAGTACGTTCATGCTAGTATACTTGCGTGCAAATAAGTACCGCTGATCTCTCCCACGCTCCTCTCACGTGTATGCATGATGCATGCTGCGAGCCACGAACGTTCGGAATACTTGGCAAGTAGTAAAAGGAGTGGTAAAGGATTGTGTAGGATCGATTCGTAGAGTATCATTTTCCACGTAGCCTGTAGTTACGTATCTTGGTATAGGACAAAGTGAAATTAACAATGTTATCCTGTTATTAATCCGGACATGGGCATTAGTCGAGATACGTGAAGTTATTAATTGAATTAGATCTTCCCGTTGGAAGTGACCGACCCTGTACATGTATATATATATATTTTTTGATTTTTTGATCCTGGGCATTGTCTTCAGAGATATTTTTTAATTATACATTCTATCGTGGTGGTATATACACAGTATACAGATACAGCACCACCGAGATCTTTTACACGGGCATACTGTCCGCCATGATGCAGGACTAGATTCTCTCTGGCCGGTAGAATCTGATAAGGCCCCGGAGAGTCCCGGTATGCCGTAGAAGAGCCAGAAGTCATCAATTTTCTACAAAGATAAATAAACTAGGCCGACGACACGGTCACGGGCGAAAGTTTTCTGGGCCTTGAATATACGTTACCCGTGGGGGCCTTATTGATCGACGGTTACGTCCAGGCTTGGAATCCCGTCCGAAGACAGTAGTATATATAGTCGGCATTGAGGATCGATCTTGCGGTACGATGAAAAAGGTCGTGGGATTTTGTTCTTGGGTTCAGACGAAGACTTTTCTCGATCGCGTATTATGGCATAAAGAGCGAACAGGAACCAATCGGTTACTTAAGATTGGGCCTTAAGAGGAGCATTACGATCGCGGCAGCCCAAGTGGGGCCTATGGATTCTTCTTCGGCTGTTTTCTTTCTTTTACGATCTTCCTCTTGCTCTGTTTATCCTTTCTCTCTTGTTCTCCCCACCCCGCCCCCACCCCGACCATCCTGTCGTACCAACCAACAACCCCCTCAAAAAAGTAAGTAATCCGCTTTCGTACAAAAACAAACTCAACGGGAAAAGATCGACGATCGGCTGATCGCCAAGCAGACAGGATCATTTATATAAAGATCACTGAGCCCGAACCACCTACACTGACTCGATTCAAGAGAAATATATACGCACTTGCTTACCCAGGTCGCCTGTGCGCAGGTTGGACTTACAAACACGAGGACGGAACAGAGGAGACAAAGGGACCGCCGGTCAGGGCTGTCACAAGGGATGAGCCCCGTGGGTTAACCACCTTGTAGCCACCCTATGTAAAGAGGCACTGGATTCCAGTAAGGAATTCTCGGGATGAGGACTGACACGCTGGATGATTGGAGATCTGACAATGATCTGAGTCATTATAGAAATTCTCTGTTTACTGTATGCACGTTCATTCGCAGGACGTCGGAGTGCCCGTTGGACTATGTAATACGGTGCCACTTGTAGCGCCTGTAAAGGACAGCCCTGGACTCCAGAATGACAGCAGCGTGTCGAAGAAAGAGCGTCAGAACGTTTTCCTTGAATCGTTATAAAAACGGAAGCAAATGAACCGACCCAACTGGGCCCAAGAACAGTACGCGGGACTTGACAGTCCAGACAGTCCCGGCTATACCACATACGTGATAATATGGAGTTGGCTTTCGGCGTGACTTTTTCACCCTTTTTTTCCAAAATCTCAAAGAGGGGATAGCAGGTATAAACTATACAGGAATAAAATTTAAAAAAAATGGCCTAAAAAATGGCGAATGCAGATTCAGGAGGTTAAGTAAGAGTCTGACAAGTGGATCTACTCAATGAGCATTCGTCACATGAAAGAAAAGGGGGGTCAAGGAGTGGCTAGATAAAACGATGAAGAAATTTCGTTTTCAAGTAAAAAAGAAAATCTCGAAGGCTCGATTCTTTCTGTAGATCAAATAGAGTTATTTATTGTATGCTTGGTACGTGGACATACACCCTCTTCCTATAACTCATTATTTTACCCCCCCCCCTTCCTCTCTCTATCTCACTCTAGGCTTCGCCACTTTTTGGCCATCTCTTTACCGTCTCTACCCACCGTCGCGGGTCTTATCGATTTGTTTTGCGGTGATTCCGGTAACTGACGTTCCGTTCCATGGACCTGGGGCCTTATTGGACAGGACTTTGCCTTCTACTCCACCGGTACGTTGACGGCTGAAAAAAAGTATTCACGATACGACGACTCAATTTATTGGGCCTTATTGTCAAGTGTAATCTGAAACGTTTACTAGCTTGACTTTATCCGATAAACATCGAATTTATTGGGCCTTGCGGTATACTATGTTTACGTGTATCGTTTATACAATATATCATGTTTATTATATGGATTGTTATTATTATTTTTATCAATGAAATCGTCATAAGATTATTAAACAAAAATGGGTCTCAAAGAAATTTTCAAATTTGTACAATGTAACTGAAAAAAAAAACGAATGACTGACCCCCTTCAGGCCCCTTTTAACGGACCCGTCAACCAGTATCCGTTCGATGGGGGTTGTCGGTATCCGAACTGGTCGAAAGCACGTTTAAGGGTGACTATGCGGTAACGAGAAGAATGGCGGCGATAATATCCCGCGTTGGAAATGCGCTATGAAATTAGAATGAGAATGGCCGCCGCAGCGAGTAATGGCCAGAAAACGTATGTCCCCGAGAAAATAATCTCAGCCAGAGATTACGTGGGTGAGCTATTCACATGGTAATATCTGTCAACAGGTCTTTTGCCTATTCCAGACAGTCCCTGGCTGGGATCCTTACTGGCATTCCGAATAGCATGGAATGAATTTTTTGGGACTGTAAAGGGTTTCTTTTGGTACGATACTGCATTATACGTTGTAGTTACCGCATATATAGTATATGGATCTGGTGAATATATATATTCATAAACACGTGTACGTAAACTTTTGTAACCATGGATGCATACCTATCAAAGTTCAGTACTGGTACTGTACCGGTACGAAAGAACAGACTGTACGATGGGTAATAAGCCAGACGACCTCGGTGTGGGCGGTGATAATTACTACGAAATGGTAAATGGAGAAAAAAGCCAAAGCGAATGGCAAGGAGGCCAATGAGTGAGGCTGTCAGGTTGTAAGTAGCGTCTGGTAACTTACGTTGGTACGGTTAAGGTACAGTCTGTAGAGCATTGTGGGAGTCTGTACTGACTACGTAGACCGGAGATGATTATAGGAGTTTCAAAGGTTTTGGGTAGGAAATTGAAAAATTGTAAAATTAAGGTCAGCTGTCCTTAGTGAATATACACGGTAGGTATAAGCACCCTACGTGATGCTGGGGTAAGTACATCGAGGGGGGGAACTGTTCAGTCGATTTGTTTTAATGGTCGGACCCCGTTTAGGTTAACTTCGAGCGAGGTAAATCTGTGCTCGTTTGTTTTGCCCGGGCAGACCAAGTTTCCGAGAAAACAGATGAAAATCTCTCAACGCAAACGCAAACCAGTTGCGTTTACCTTGCGCTTGCCTTCTGCCTCCAAGATCCTATCGGGCCCTTTTTTTTCTCTCTTCTACACTTAAACTCTCTTTGTCCCTTAGCTAGCTCACCGGTACAGTCCTTGGGACCTCGCGTATGGTTACGGATAGGGATAAATTGGATTGGTCATTTTTTTAAGGTTTGTGTAATCGACTTGAAAATTTACGTAATTCACAATTTTTTTTTTTAGGGATACTCGTCAGTTTCTTTTTATGGTGAATTTAGGGCGAGGTGAATTTTTTGGGAAAAAGTGTGATTTTGCACGGGATTTTTCTAGGCCAAAAGTCATGGTGGATACCAGTGTAGGATGAACTCATGGAAGATCTTGTGGTTAGATATTACAAACGAGCACGAATATAATTTTTATGGGGACCCCACTCGGAGGGGCCCAGGTATTTACGATGGCACTTGACTGGTGACATGGGTTTCTGGGACCAATGAATTTTAATTCCTTTCCCGCTTCGTTCACGGGCTCCATTCTTCCTCCTATGGGGGCAGCGTTGGGCCTGGAGGCAGCCTGCTGTGACACCAGGACGATGATTTAATATTTTAAGAAAATGAAGGTCCACCCTTAATTTAACTCCCCGTAGATGGGATATGTTCCTGGCAGCGGGAGACCTAGGAAGCCATTACGGAATATTCGATTTAACAGTTCGAAACTGCCTTCGAATTCTCCACCCTCACGGACCCTCTCTCATTCTCTTTCTTTCTCTCTCTTTCGCTCTCCGTATCTCCCAGCTCACCCCCCCATAACTCTCCCATACTCGATTCATGAATCACGATCCCATTCCAAAGTCCCATTACGCGATCAAGTATCGGTCCCAGAAAGATAAATGTAAAATATGAAGATACAAAATTTGTCAATTTTTCGTTGTCGCTCCAACTTCCTTGGAATACATAATGCGTGGACGATGAGGCCCAAAAAACCATGTAATCCAAAGGAACCACAGGAACGTTAAGAAAAATGTCGCCTCACGGTAAACGGGGACCGATGGATTTTTCGAATGATCAAAAATCGACGTCAGGCATACCTATTAAAATCCCATAAATCAAATGATTTCGAAAAATGCCCATTTCGGGGCCCTTCCTCTCACTCTCCTTCCCTATCCGAGCCTGAAATCTGGAGACGTCTCGAGAATAGCGGAGCGCATGGGGTCCCCCGCATTCCATGGAGCTGAGGGCCTGGACCAGACCCTGAGGATCCGAACTGGTGGGCCCCGTCGCGAAGGTGGGTACAGCCTAAGAAGAGAGGTTTAAGGAACCCGAGGGGAAGGGCCCCTGCGACAAAGGACATTCTAGGGGGAGGGAGGGGGGATTCCTCCCCTCACTCCTTTTCTTTTTCTCCCTTTACCTGACATGCCGGACCACAACCTCCCGGCGTTGCCGGCTCGCCAACTTTGGGGACCCATATTCCGGGGCCTTATCTCTTTCACGCATGTAACTTTGAAAAACCTTGATTTTCACACTTGTATAGACTATTTCCAAAAAAAAAAAGTGGCACAGCTGTCAAAATTTTCTCATCCCCCCTTCTCTACTCGTTCATACAAAGTATACCCCTTACCAAATAAGGCCCATCATTTTCCTCGATCCATCCGACATTTAGACCCGGTCACGAAGGAGCCGAGCGGATCCAACCGAGATGGCCGAGTTCTCTGATGTAATTGAAACGTAACCCCATTGTTAAGGCATAATTGACTGACACCGTGCAGGCCCTCGCCTTACCGGCCGAGTCGATCCGATCGGACGCGCGATCTACCAAGCAAAAACACCAATCACGATGCCGTGCGCAAAAAAAACTGGCCACTAAAGTGACTAGCTACGCCTTGGCCTATCTCCTGTCAGATCCCAAGCTCACAGTTACGTCTTAGGACGGATAATATTTTTCTGATGACCATCCCCGTACCACGCAGGGTCAAGATTCGATAAAAAAAAAGTCTATCGATTATCGATTATATATTTTTTTAATTTCATACAATTTAAAAGCTTAAAATTTTCTCACCATTATTATTATTTTCTTTCGTATTAACCTTCTTACACGTCCCGCGTGCATTCTACCTACCCTTAGAACGTAGTACCGATCTGTTCTATCTCCAACAGACAGGCGTTACACCACGAGGCTGAGAATGGATCTGGTGGCCCTCAGAGGGTGAGTGAACGAGAGGGCCCAGGGTGGGACGGTGGATTAATTAATAACGCTGGTAATTGAACTCCGTTCAATCTAAGATAGCCCGCGCCTGCCGGCGTCGACGTCACCACGTAGCCCACGTGTGCCTGGAGTCTCCTCGATTTCTCGGAGTCACCGGATTCGTCCCGAACTAATCAACACGTCAAGCAGAGAAGCATCGCCGGCAGAAGTACCTGCCTCCCGCAGAATTGGCACAGCATCCGAGAGAGATGATCATCTGGACCAATTAATAATTGGTAAGACCGATGAAAAATAATTTTCTTCTTTTACCTCGTAATTACTAAATTCTCGGGTAATTATTTTAACGAGTGCACCGTACTAATTGCTTACGTCACGAACCGGCTCGGTGAAACCCTTAAAGGGAGAATAATGAGGTAGGTGGTACCAGTTGTTGTACACAGTACCCAGTCATAGTATTCTCTGAGTCATATTATAACCCATATAGTTCTACGTCTATGTCAGGCATATATACGTGAACGTACGTGTATCAGGAGGGATGCTGGGGTCCATGGAGTTCAATTAAATCACGTCCGCGTACTGTTTGCCCTGTATAAACTGGAGGATGACGAAGTCAACAACAATATCGCGATGACTGCCCTGTACGATATTATACGTATAGTATTATTGAGATCAATTGTCTAACGAATGGATGAGAATGAGATGAAAGATCTCTCGAGATAACGTTACATTCAAAAATTTAGGAACCTGACCCGCTGATCTTTCTCGGGTACGGTTGGATAATATTTCAATGGGTAACCCCCAGAGTCAAATTTGACGTGGTGCGAGGTGATGGACCCGGATATCGGATGACGGATCTGTGTGAGACGCGGCTAATTACCAAAAGGCCTCCTTATCTGCCGATTGCTTATTAAGGATTATTAGTCCTTATCTTGGGACTTGATTAGCCGCGTGCTTCCTTTATTTTTTTATCCTTCATCCCCCCCTCACTCTTCCGCATCCCCGCCGTCTGTCGTCTGACGATATACGACTGGCAGCTTGATCCACCATACTGATCGGCATCGTCGACGGGAGGGGGGAGGTATTCGGTCTTTTTTCACAGATGAATCTGACAGGGCCGTAGGGCCCGGAAATTCCAAAAGGCGATTAATAAGGTTTTTATCTAAGGAATCGATCGCCACTCTCTCTCTCTCTCTCTCTCTCTCTGGGCCCTATTTATCAGGCCCCTCTATTCTACATCGATATCTTACAGGACATTCCTCGTGGCCTCAAAGAATTTCGATGACACGTTAGAGGCCATCGATCGGTTGAAACCGGTAACGGGGCCTTACGGGAACAAGTCCCGGACAGTGCGCAGGGGAAAAGTGTAGCTGTGACTTTTCACGTTTCCAAGAAGAAGTTTGCAGACTAAACAGGACTTGTGTCTTAAACGGCGTCCCGACGTCCTGGCCAACAACTTCCTGAGATAAGGTGGACCGATAGAGGCGTAAAACCGCTCTTGAGAGAGTCTGCTATTCTTCTCTCTCTCTCTCACACCCACATACTTCCTCTATCTTACTCTCTCCGTCTCACTCTCTCTCTTCCTATCTCCATACCTTTCTCCGTCTATCCACCCGACCCTATCTTATCTACTACAAACAAGAATTAAGCTCGGCGCATAATCTCACCGAGTCGCGATTTATTATACGAACTGGTCGCGCACACTCGTACGCACATGGGAACCCATACGATACTATAGCGAATCCCCCGCGTGACAGCCAGGAAACACGATTAGCGGATTCGAGCAATTTCACGCCTTACAATTACCATACGGCAAAATATCCTCACGGCCGATTTACGTGTAAAATATTAGCACGGATAGAAAATCATTACAGCCCATATAAACACCATGAACCTCGAAGGTCTTGGCAAAGTTCTTCCTTTTTTCCTCTTATTCTTCCATTGTTCTTGCTAATTCTCTTGGTTTCCTCCACGTAAGGCACGTAGCACCGGTTGAAACGTTTTTTGTACCCTTCCACCCCCTCCCCCCCAACCACTCAACCCCCTTTTTGCCCTTTTCTTGACGTCCCCTCACAGCGGCACCCCTGCCGCCCCCCCCCAACCCTAGGGGTTAGTTTTCACGCGAGTTAGGCGAGTAATATGAGCTGCCACTCAAGAGGCCGCTCTGTATTACCGGCCGAGTAATTATAGCAACCCTTCCACCACGATCCTGGAATTTACACCGACGCGTCCCGACGCCACTTCCATCGCGATACATTGTAACGTTATGAGTTTGAATTGTTGCGAAAGTGTATACACCAACTGCGAAACCGGTCGGCCGACCGCTTGGCAGTCGCTCGTGGGAGAAAATTGCTAGAGAGAGACAGAGGGGGAGAGTAATGAAATCCCAGGAATAAGGGCGCAAGTCGACGGATAACCCGAGAGGACATAATGGGATCACGAGGAAAGGTCAGTAAAAAAAAAAAGAGAGATATCTATCTACAGATTGTATCTTAAGGTAGAACCGTGTATTAAATTTAGTTTTGAAAATTTCATTAATTTCAATTGTGTTACCATATATATAAATGGTCCATACAAAATACCCGAATATATATATACATACATGTACCAAGAGCTTTTCCGGTTAGTTATCGCGATAGTCGGCTAACAGGAAGCGAAAAAATGCTGAAACTTCAAACAAAGAATTATACCCATATATACAAGCGTATATATATATTCGTATATAGATATTTTTGTCTTATTGTATATAAATTACACATAACAGATATACGTGCGTAACGCAGGGGCTGATACGCGCCTCGTGTAATATCATTCATATAGAAGAGTGACTCCGGATAGAATGAGAAACATTGGCGACTACATAAAGGGGTTAGAGCGGAAGAGGAAATGCAAAATAGTCAGGGATGGTGAAAAAAAGAAAAAAAAAAACAGAGAGACCACACTCGCGGTTATAGTCTGATAGATCCGAAAAATGCGTTGCGAAGCTTGTGATCGCAGGCGTAAAACGAGCGCGTCGTTCCCCGACGCTGCGCGATGCTAGGAGACGCGGGTGAGGGGAGGGTAGAGGGAGAGGAGGGGAGGGGCCGTCGCGACGTTTCGCGAAACAAAAGCTGCGCCGCGGTGACAAAACACTCGCTAACAGACAATAGTCCGCGCCAACGCGTTCCCGCCGGAGCTTTGGGATTCCGAACACTGGGGCTGGGATTCTGCAGGCGCGAAATTGGATTACAAAAGAGTTCGCTGGCTGGTGGGAGGAGGCTGTGGTGTTTATAATCATGAGATTGCTTCAGGATGCACGGATCATCTCGTATCTGGATCATATATGTACTTATGCCTATCCGTAATATAGGTACGGGGTAACCTCGAAATTTCATCTTCACCTCCGTATGGGTTCTGCCCGTACGGGGCACCGTGGACCCCTTTTGAAATTGCCAACCGGTCTGCGTGTATACGAAGGATGCACTTGACTCGTTCAATCGCTCTTTCTCTCTTTCCCTTGATCCTCGTCTCTACCCAGCGCCGAGACTCTGACCTTCGCGAACCGGCAGAGAGAACCGATCTCAGGGTTCATCTCGGATCGGCACTCTTATTTGTTCTCCTTTCCGAGTTCGCGCTCCTCCTGGTCCATACCTACGTACCAGAGGTGACCCCTCTCGACACGATCGCGAGATTACCTACACCCACGCCAAGATAATAGATAGTAATTGTAGGCCTGTCCGATGGTGGAATCGGCTGGACAGATCGATCGGATGAGAGAGAGAGAGAGGGGCGAGGTAAGGAGGGTACCAAGTGGGAGAGTGACAGAGACCGAGGTCCAGCGCAAGTGGTGGACGAAGGAAGGTATAAGAATGGAAGGATCAGGATAATGATCCAGTGGGGAAGAAATTGTTCTCACATTATTTTCTCGCTCGGGGTACCCTGGATTATATACCCCGTGGAGAAAGGGGGGCGCCCCTTCTTTTTTTTTTTGACCATACGGAATCGATGTTTTTTGGTCGGGGTCATATTTTCGTATTATCGTAGAAATTTTTTGGTGTTGATCAATTGAGTGGACAAAATTTTTTTTTTTAATTTTTGAGATCTTTTTACGGGTTTGGGTTTCTGGCGGGAATATTTGAATGTTACTCGGGTGAGAGACTTTGTACTCGATAGCGCTTAAGCATACGTATGTACGTACACTGTTTTCAATTGCCTTAGAGTTCACTTCCTTAATTACTGGAGAAGCGCTTATTTATCTTTATAGGTGGACATTAAGGAGGTACTTAGGCGATTCCGCACTAAAAGAAAGTGGAACGAGAGCGTTAAATCGGTACGAAGTAGTACGGTAGGAGTATAGGTTAGGTTAGGATGAAATGGGACTAACTCGAATTTAAGAGGACCCCGTGGGAGCGACTTTGGGTAGTATGTAGGATATTTTTGATATGTTTTATTATTCAATGGGGATTTTTTGAAAAATTCACTGGGTATAGTATAACAGTCCCATTTCACCTGGTGGCAGAGATCGGAACTCGTGAGGCAGCCGATACACTCTTGATATCTTTGTTTTTTTTATTTTCTTCTTATATTTACCTTTTTCTTTGCTCTCTCCCTTCCTTCCTGACTCCCCGGCTAGCTGGCTGGATGACTGGCTGCCACCCGCCATTCCACTTTTAAAGACTCGCACGGGCCCCGCCGATTTCAGATGGTCGTTTTCTCGGGATTTACATTATTTACAAACTGGTTTCTCGCGATGTGAAATAAAAATCCCTGTCTCCGGACCTCGGCACCTTCCTCGAGCACAGACGCCCGTACTCTGGAGTGTACTGTGGTCACCGAATCAAAGATGGACGACCCTGCCGGCACGTAGGTAATATATAGGATAACGTGGGGAAATTGAATTTCTGAATGTATAAATTGGGCCTTATTGATTTAACAAGTGTTTCGTAAGAAGTAATAGGTATAGTTATAGGTGATATAAGGAATGACACGTTACAAGTATGTTACAGATACCAAGTTCATAAAGGTGAATACTTATGGTACGTGACTGAGTAAAGCCTGCCAACTTGAAAAAGGTTACTTTACAAACAAAAGCTACTTAGCCATTATAACGTATTCGGTGGTCGTGGCTAAGGTCTGTTCTTTTATATTTTTATTCTGTTTAAGGCACGCATAAGGAATACAGCGAAGCGTACGTAACCAGACTTGACACGAACCGACAGGGCCCTATACGGTAGGACTCAGGATGAGTCCCTAAATCGCTCAGTAAATTCCGCGAAAAGTGGGCCTTATGTATCTGCATAAAAATTTTGATCGAATATCCTACAGTTGCTCTCCTGTAAAGTGGCTACTTCGTCCCTCTAAAATTTCAATAATCTTAAGACCTGTAAACAGTCCCCAAAAAAAGGCCCAACGTATTTTGGAACTGAATGACAAAAAAAAATTTGATAAAAAATATTTTTCAGTTATTTTCAATCGGCACAATATTTTCCGTTAGTCTTCGCGGTAAATGAAAATTCAGGGAGAAGTGAAGTAGCCCAGTGTCGGGGAGCCAAAAGCGCGAATTAATATAATTTATGAAAATGAGCTCGGGCCCCCGACTAATGGTGGACGATTCCACGCATATTTAGTCTCGACGTATCCACTCGCATTCCGCAGCTCGAGAGAGCGGCCATTACGATACCGGTGTCTTTTATTTGGACACTCCTTAAATTTCTTTTTTTTTATACACACAAAATACACTTTTTCTCTCTTGCCAGTAAACAATCGTCTTTCGTAACAGTGCCTTGCACGATTGGGCCCACCTTGACGTGCCGACTCTCGCGTTCGATGAAAAATAAGTAAAAAAATATCAAAAACCAATAAAACCAATGATTCGGTACATCTACGCGAAATCTTCATTTGAATTAATAAAAATCTCTTTCATCCACCAAAAAGCATATACTGTGTTACGTGGATGCAAAAACTTATGACTCGACTGTATCGAACTTGGATTCTTAATAGTTGAAAACTTTCGATGGCTTTGCACGTTACTTTGCCAAAGTATTACAGACTTACGTGCAGTACTTGCGATGATAAATAAATAATTGAATACACTGCACGGGAAGCCTGGTTCACATGTAAAATCTTCTTCATGGCTTATTCCCACTTTTCGACTAAAGTCCCGTTCACAGTGTACAAGATTTACTAAAAAAAAGAAATTTGAACAGCTTTCGCAAAAACACATGGAAGCCAGTGCAATTTATTAAATAAATAAAAAATTCTAAATTAAAGATTGTCTGTCTTTCTCTTTTTTTTGAGTTCTTTATCCTAATTTTTATTTTTAAAAATTTATCATCACAAGCATCAGCAATCGTGTATCACGTCCAACGTGTGTCGCGTGTAAAGCACGTACGGAATATTACCGGAATTTAGTGAAAAAACAGCGTATAAAGCTGCATGACTACAGTTTAATTTGTTTCTTTAATTAAACGGCCATAAAGCGTTTACGTTCATTATACTAAATGCGATTTTGTCTTATCAGCACTTATCATACGAGATACGCGAGATCATACCGTGCAAATTAGCCTAATTACAATATTGCCATCTCGAGATAAAGCGACTGTATTTGGCAGACAAACACATAACGGAGACAACGTATATAAAATGCTCTTAAAAAAAGTGAAGACGACTGTATCGAATTACGTGAATATAATTACAATTAATATAATTACAACACCCGGTATCAATATTACAAAAAAAAAAAAAAAGCCAAACTATAAAACCTTATATAGATGATCAATAAATAATGAATTATTTATCAAAATAATATTCCATAAGATCGCACAATAAAGTCACGTGAAGATCGTACGTTATAATTTAGAATTCTAACGCTGTGGGCCTAAAGGCCCATTTCTTACTAAATACTTTTATCCCGATAACCCGCACGAGCCATCTTTGCTTATTTATCTTGTACAAATTCCCCATAAAGTTCGCGCATGCATATACACGTACACGTAGAAAGTTATAGATGCTTTGAAAAAGGGCAAAAAAAGAAGCTGAAATATATATATATACAGTTATATGTACAGCCATAACGCACGTGTAACTATGGGACGTTCCACTTTCCGGGAATGCGTGGCTCGTGCCGGTTAAAATGCGATCTGGACAGAGTATCGACACGAGGAATGACTCACCCTGAACACGTCCTGGCCAGCGTGCGTCGTTTTCCCTGTAACAGAAAGAATTTACGTCTCAAATGAGAAAATACTTGAAAGCACGTCACGACTACAGTCCACGTGTACATGGTTATCTGCTTTTCATCTCAGTTTCGAGATAAAATTAAAGTCTGATTTTTGCAAAATAATATACACTAAAAAAAATGGCGACCACCGTCGACGTCATCTTAAAGTAAAAAAAAAAGTTTTAACGAGGAACATCAGACGAAGAATCGCAACGATGCAGATTTGTCAGCAGGTACCTGACTCGCAGCATCCGTAAACAGGACCACGGGATTTCTTGACTTGACCGATGAGGACCTCGTTGGACGTAATTAAACTTCTCTCTGATACCAATCAGTGGGAGAGCTACCGTCCGTCGTACCTAAAACCATAACCATAACCATTTCGCAATCATGATGGGTATACTCGGTTTCTACTAACATGGTAGGCAGGAATGGACCATATCTTTCCGGGATGAACGTCATACGAAGGAGCAATATATATGCGTCGTTGTTTTTTCTTGATATTAATTGTGACATACTGATAATGCTGGTTTTTAGACTTCTATATATATATATATATATATATATATATACTCTGTGTGTATACTGGGTATACATAATGCTGCAAAAAATGATATACTCAAGATACAAATAATATATAACATAAAATATATTCTTTTTTCACTATATTCCACCCACATGACATTTTCGTAGTATATACATATGATGAATACTAATCAATTAAATTTGCTTCATTCAAATCGGCATAACGTATACGTTCGTTATATACCGGGTGGAACGTCGCCATAAATGAAAAGATCAAACGGCTCATTATTTTCACTGCCTACGAAGACGCCGACTATTTCATATCTATATGGTGACTCAAACTGAATCGTCCAATTTCTCTGAACGCGAAATCTTAATTGGAATTAGCACGTATAGTCGCGATACGCAGTACAGGTGTCGCTGTGGTACATTTAGAAATCGCACGTTTTCTCCGGATTATGGACGATCTGGGTCTTAACGATCGGATGTTGAGGTCGGTGAAAACGGGACCGGTGACAATAATTGATTTGATAGGCCAGGTTCATTGGTTATCGACAGACTGGACGAACGAGTCCTGAAAGTAACGTGTGAACGAAGTCGTAGAAATTAGATGGAGTTAATTCGAACGAGGTTTATGAACCATGTAAATAATTAAAAAAAAAAAGAATGTCCAATTAAAAATTATTACTCGAACAAATTAATAGGCTCGACAGAGAAATCCTATACTGGACACAGATATCGATGACTTGTCCGATCCATCTGTTAATTAAGGTCAGAGGTCATGTGCAGTATAAGAATACATCTATAGCTAAGGTCATCACGAATAGGATGGACGAATTCCTTGATAAAAAAAAAAGAGTCTAAATGATCCTGCCGGATCGCCCGGTTCGCCAGGATCTAAGTGACTAACTGTACTGTTGCGAGGAACAGGATTCCACGGGGATAAGGATAGAGCGTATAAGAGAAACGCGAGAGTCTAGAGAAGGAAGAGAGCAGAGACGACTAGCGGCCAAGTCGGGAAACCTGTCCCTAATTGATAGGAAATTCCACGGCGCGAGTTCCAGGATTTTTCCTGCTCTACCAACTGGTTCCAGGAGTGCGAGGATCATCGGTAATGGGTACTATAGAAGGTTTGCCCATTAGATACAATTCCCATGGGACAAACCCACGAAATTTTCAAAAGACCCTGACAGTACACCAGAAACCACCATAATTTTTAGTATACAAATTAAAATTTTAATAGCTATAACTATATAAAAAAAAAAAAATTTTTTTCAATCATCCCTTACAACACTACGAAAATGGTACTCATAATTCATAAACTAATTCAAGTATGCGTTATTAGTTAATTTTACTGAACGACATGGGCTCCCATAGGGGTAAACGTGCGTGCGCAATTAACATGACAAAAGTCTGTATAATGAAGACTGGTCGAACAGTGCCCACCTACGAGCGGAACGAACTGAGCCAATGGACATTCCCAAGGCGAATAAGAGAATCAGAAAGGATCGAGATGATATACGCTATAACTGATATATACTACGGGTATGAGTGCGAGAGAGATAGAGTGAAACGG
Source organism: Cephus rjabovi (assembly GCA_030264185.1). NCBI lineage: Eukaryota > Metazoa > Arthropoda > Insecta > Hymenoptera > Cephidae > Cephus > Cephus rjabovi. The sequence continues at coordinate 707,212 of JASCRG010000508.1, read as the reverse complement.
TGAATTTTGTGGGGGAGAGAGAGAGAGAGAGAGAGAGAGAAATAAGGGTGAGACACGAGAGACCAGTTCATTAGCGACACTCACGGCTCTGCCCGAGAGACATCTATTTTATTTATTTCCTTAACTCACCCAGGGGTACCTTCCTACGTCTCGAAGACGTTCAACGAGTTCACTAGGTTGGTACTCATGAAAATTCCCCACGATCAAACTCACAGTGCGCGCTATACCATGCGCGATTAGAAGTGATAACACGTATGCAAGAAAAAAAAAAAAAATTTTTAATCGTATAATCACTGATTCGAAAAATAAAAAAATTTTTACCTCGATTGACCGGTAGCAAAGATTTCAGATTTTGTAAAATCGTAAATATAAAAAAAACAGAGTCCGACGCCATGCGACGCCCAGCGTCCCGTACAACAGGTAGAAATTAATTGACAAAGATAACGTTTTCCGCGCGTACGTGCCTAAACACAAATATTTGATTGCATCGACGGATAGCGAGTTCGGTCACGTGGTATGCATATAATAGGGGATGTGAATTTTGGAAGAGGGGGTAGTTTGGTCAAAGGAGAAAGAGGGGAGGAGAGGGGAATACAGATATACGGTCGAGGGATGAGAGTATAGTCAAGGGTAGCCCCGCAGTCCGGTTGATCGAACACATTTTAATCAATTCCATTAGTAGCCCGGTGCAACCCCCGGCACACGTGAAAACTACCCCACGACCACACTAATAGCATCCCTTATAGATATACAAGCCGCGTATATACCGGGTACCCTTGCGTGCCACCAGTTCGGTGCTCGGTTTACGAACGAACTGGTCGCGGCGAACGGTTCGCCAGTGACGTCATCGTTTCGGTTTACACGCGCCAATCATCGACCGACTAATTGGTCGGCACCCCGCGACCGATTCCACGCTCCATCGATTCCGGAGCGTCCAGTCGTGTGGCCCGTAGCCGTACGTGGAGCATAGGTACCTGTAGATACCAGCGGGCCACACATGGTTACCCGATGCAAATGATATAACAGAAAAGTTTTGGCGACGAGAGTACCAAGGCAAAAGCTGAACGAGATTTTCTAAAGGGTATATAAAAATCGGTGCGAAGGATCGGAAATTAAGAAAATTTTTTTTTTTTCGTAAATTCATCGACTATCGTTTCTCCGCGTTGTTTTCTTAATGAGCAATCTGTAACGTGGATCTGGGTCAAAGATATCCGATATCGATCGGAACGTATTCAAAGATCGTTAACCGATAGTGTATACGACCCATCCCCGTATAGTCTATGAACGATAATAACGGTCAGCGTGGCCTTTGGTTATGTAGAATGTGACCCCACGCGTGATCTGGCTGATTAACATAGAAATTAGGTGTCCGCGTGCTGATTGTGAGATAAGGGTACCTTTTTCATGAGAGCGACAACCTTTTCACGCCGATATACAACGCCGCCTGTAGGGCAGGTACTGCGAGAGATAAAATGAAAAAGGTATGTGAGATGGGATATATGTATATATATATATATATATATCAAGGTACCCGACATACACCAGAGAGAGATTTACAGGAGGTAAATGAAGTAGATAGCCAGACGCACCGCGAACCGATGCCTATTAATTCGCATTAGGCGTTCAAGTCGCGCCGACGAAAGAGGGAGGAACTGGGGCTGAGCCTATTCTCGAGGAGGTAGACTCTAATCAAGCAATAACTATTTGTCAGTCGACCGGCAACCTAAATCCAAGCTAATTCGACATCCGTGTCGGACACAGATTCCCTATCTGGTAACTCTTTCTATCTGGACGACAGCATATTCGCATTAGCCAGCTCCGCAACCCACGCTCGTTCGACTCCCAGTCCCGATCTCTCTGACTGCCTAAGTGCGCATACACGTACTATAGCTCTTACGGTACATAGACTATACATTGTAGGTAGTATATCTATATATAACATAGAATACGATACAGGAAGACGGTGAACCTTCTAGAGTTGCATTTTAGCTATATATATATATATATTTATTCGACAGATTTTACATCGGTCTCTCGTGGGAATAAAAAAATATATAAGTTTGTTTATGTTTTTTTAGCACTTTGCAGTACACAAGATGGTAGCTCAAATTAATTGAGCGATAGCGCTCGACGGTATTTATAATGCCCGTTCACTGGAACGCGTGGGGGTATGTATGGACCTTTATTGGATATCACACGCGTGGTGTCGCTTGGTGCTATAGTACGTGCACGCTTGTGATTCCGTATATATATATACGGACTGTAAGCGTGGAACCCGATCCAGCACGGATGCTTCATTCACTCATCAATCTCAAAGACTCTTTCCGATCCCTTAACCAACTAAGTGAGAACCACTTTAGATAGGGTCCTTCGCCGTCGAGATAAAATGTCTACTGATGGATTCCGAACACGACAGAATTAGCGGTCCCTGGAGATACTGCTTTGTTTACGGCCTCTATTCCCGTCCTGGACCTGCTACCTTCTTATACTCAGCTCCATTGGTACTCCTGGAAAGATCCCTGACTTTAATACGTAGTATCTATACAGTTAACGCAGTGAAGTTCTAGAAGGAAGTTAGCATACAGAGAGTATAGAATGAATCTACGAGGAGTCGATGAGTAGGAGAAATAGGCTGACGGGTGAAATTTGGAACGATTCGAAAACAATTTTTCGAGTGTATACCGTACGTCCCATTCCAAGTAAGACACTTGAAGTTGCCGCGGATCGAAAACGGGTAATAATAATCGCATCTCCGGAACGAATTATCCTTCCGTATGGTACGTGGTTTTAACTCGTTTTCGATCGGAACTTCAGGTCTCCTAATTCGGATGGGACATACGGTATATAATATGTATATTTTTTTTGACATTTGAGGAAACTGATTTTCATCTGCTTGGCCGAATAAGGGATGTTGGGGACTTTGACTATTTTTTAGCTGACTAAGCTTAGTTCCGACTGCAGATTCTTGGGACTTGGTCAGTGCTCCCGGAGACTGGTCATCGTATCGAGGATGCGAGGGTAAAAAGAGAGGAGATGATAAGGATGGGTGGGATAGGTCGATTGACTCGGAGGATAGTGGTACAGAGAAGATATAAGGCAATATATCAAGAATCCGATGGCAACGTCGAGGGTTGCCAGAGAAATTTGCATTTATTTGAAACGGGGGTGCAAGAAGCAGTCGGGTAGACATGTTCTTTTATCCTTTATATGTATGTATATATATATATATGTATATGCCTCTTAAAGTCTGGAGCATCATCACTTTCTTGATACTAAATGCGAAATGCGTGGAAAATGATAGTTGGGGGTTAGGGGGGTGGAATCTAAGGAACATGGACACTGGCCAGGAACGTATTTCAGTTTCCATGGAATTTCTGGTCGTATTGAATGAAAAGATTTTATACTGATTGTCATCGTCATTTTTCATCCTTATTTAAATATCACCCAGTATCGATCTTATATAGGATTCGGATATGTTACTTATGTGTAAATACTGCAAATACGTGATAGAAAAACTACCATATATGTATATGCCGTTTGGTGCCTTGTGTATAAAAAAATTTCCTTTTTCAAGTAAATAAAAAAAAAGGGTGGTCCACAAGTAACGATTTAGACTGTATTTAAATTTTTACCGAAAGTTACTCAGGAGCGGTATTTATCTTCCAACTTCCCGCGGTCACGTATTATTTATCGGTTGACTTATCTCCTGGATTTCTTCACTCCAGAGTCCATCTGGACCTGTCTTCTATTAGATCTTGGCTCTCAGTGGCTAATGCACTTTGTAGCCGCGTTCCCATTGGTCGAACGGTCTACGACCGTAACCCACGTGGGCTTGGCACTGCGTGGCAGGAGATAGAATATCTTATTAGTCGGACAATGGGCAATCAGGGACGGTCTATAGCTCTCAGTTAGCGGTCCGTTCTCCATTGGTCCTTTAGGTCTGTCTATCTGCATCCATTTCTACTCCTAGTCAGCAACAGCATCACGAATCTCAAGGTCAAGTCTGAGATCATCAAGAGATAATTCGCAGATGCTTAAGCTAGGAAATGAGTAAATTTTATTTATTATATATAGTAAAATAATTTAATGACGAATATTCATGATTTTATCCGACCCCATCTCTTTCTTGTGGTCCAGCCACTTAAATCTACCGTAGCCGCAAAGATCATTCAGCCAAGACGAAACGGATGCTGTAAGAATTTTTTTCACTTCTCGTCAGGATGAGGATTCCATCCCAGGTCAAAGGGCAGCACCCTTGCTGAGAGCTAACCCTCCCCTGCTGTGTTGAGAGACGTGATACGGAATGGGGGTTGATCTATGGATTGGTTATATCCGACGCCCGTATAAGGGAAGGGTTCAAGTATTTCTAATTGTTAAGGGATGATTCAATGTCGCTACCATAGCGATTTCTTTTTTATTTATCTCAATCGATACAAGATCCCGGGAAGACCCGATGGCCAACGGGAGTAACCTATAGGCTGTTACCTTAATTAACATACGAGAGGTATCGAAAAACGTCGATTGACAATTTACTTGTTTTCACAAAAAAAATGAGTCTTCGATTGTATTACGTCATCGGCCAGCCCCACTGTGCGAACCACATATAAAATTCAAGGCAAGGGGTTTTCTTTTTCCAAATAAAAATATCAAGCTGAGAATTAGCCGGGAGGCTGGATGATTTATTAATTCGATTAAACCTTATAAGCAACCACGGTGGTTTAATCTCGTTCCAGAGTACGAGGCAACCATCTTATATAGTACCCTTTATCACGCGAAGCAAGCACCTTGTATTATTCCACATATGGTATCTAATACGATTACCTACTAGTACGAGTTTTAGCTCTAATCTCAGTGGTACCAATCTTCACGCTGTATCGTTTACAAAAATTCCCAGGAGAAAAAGAAAAAATCACGCCACGATACAACCCCTATGTCTGTCCATTAATCGACACTCCTATAGCGTAAACTCACGTGGCAGTAAAGATATAAATCCCGTCCGTGCATTCGTAAGGGAATAACGAAAAAATAAAGACGAAGAAAAAAGGAATTTAAAGGACAAACCCAATAGCTGTTTTATTACGGGATTCACGCACCGTAGAGACCGTAAAGCACGAAGGGTGTGGTCCTATTAAAATTCCAAAAATCAATTATCAAATTTATCCAATAAAAAAAAAACGAAGAATCGATCGGATAAGAACCAGGATGAATTTATTAATCGATCAATAGTAAAAAAATTTTTTAATCGCTCAAAGAATTTTTACAATAAAAAAAAGTCAACGTAATCCCCCAATAGTCAGTCTTAAACACTGTACTTTAAAGATTAAGATTTTCAATTTTCTCGTTATCCCTATACCAATACTGAATACGTTAACTATAATGCGCAAGGAGTCCATGGTCCTCCCCTCTGCCCCAATGCCACCCTCTTCCCAGCTCCATTCATTAACTTAACACGATTTATCAATTAGCGTAAAAGGCCGCGATAGATAGTCGTTCTGATATGTTGCCCAGGCGCACTTCCCCCGTTACCCCTCTACCCCCCTTCGTCATCCCCCTTCTCACCGTTGCTTCGTCTCTCTCTCTCTGAATACACATATACATTTATTCTCTGGTTTCTTCAGTATGCCCGTCCATCCCCATAGCCCCCACTCCTACTCTCCCCCCCCTCTCCCGCCATCCCCTTCACCGACCATCTCTCTTCTCACAGCATCCAACAGCGTAGGACCTCTGCGTATGAATGAACGGCCGCCCGCTTTCATTAATGGGAAAGTGGGATTTCGTATTTTAAGCGAAGAGAGGTGGCCCCCCCACATTCAGCGTATAGGTACCACCTCTTACCTCCGCCCCTGGGAATCGGCCGAATCGACGTTAATCCCTGGGATTAAGCCGATCGAGATTAACGAGAGAGTTCCATCGAGTCATTTTGAAAGTGCCCCCTCGAGCCAACCCGGTATATTTCAACCACTTTCACAAAGTGGAGGAAATAGAATGGCGATTAATGGAGTAACGTTGGAGGATCGATGATTTAGCTTGAAAAAAATTATCTGGCGTAAGAAAAAAAATTTTTTTTTTTTCAAATTTATTATTTCTCGTAATTCATTAGGTAATTCGACGTAAGCGAGGATTATTTGACACGCCAATTTACATGTATCGGCAGGATATGTTATTGGGAGAGAAAACTTTTTGATAAATTAATTTGACTCTCGAATAACAGTTTTGCGGCTCGTCGCGCACCAATGCGATTTCCGCAACCGCGAGGCGAAGGCAAATGCGAGTCTTTGCTGGTGAAAGATTCTTTACTCTGGTCCAGATGAGAGAATGCTGGGACGGTGGGAGAAGCTATTCGTCGTGCATTCCTGTCCGCTTGAATTGTCGACCGGAAGTGGCTCGGGATTAAAAAAAAAATGAGAAAAATCTAAGAGAGATCGATTCTTGGAAAGTGTATTGATATCCGATTATTCCGATACAAAGAAGAGCCGATTAGGAATTTCACTCTTGATCGTTTATGCATTTGTGTATCGGCTATACCTGAGAGTGGCATATTAAATGCCACGTTAGTTATTCAATGAGCGTTTCCACGTGAGCTGTACCAGTGACAAATAGAAACGATCGAGTAAATATCGTTAATTGTAATTAATAACTTTGTCAGGCTTTTCGTATAATCATAACTTAACGTCATCTTGACTTTGATAATATTTGGTGTACATATAACACAAGCTCTACAATAACCACTTCATCTAAATTGCCCATTACATTCTCGATAAGCCATTCGCTCTACCGATACCAGATTGGAATGTTGCAGGCTGCAATTTGAAATCTCGAGGAATCCAGTGTCTCATTTCCGCTCGGGACATAAAATAATAAAATAAAATTGTGCAATCCCAATAAAAATTCTTCATAGAAAAAAAAAAAAAGGTTGTTCATACTGCCGGCCCGGCCTTCTTTATTGCTCCGTTGAAAATAAATTAAAATAAAAAATGTCCCTGACTGAAAGTCAATTAAAAAATTTCAAAGTACAATTAAAAGTGACAAAATTTGATTGAATTTTTTTTTTTAATCTTCAGATAACGGAGGTTCAAACCAGCCGAGATCGGTAAGGATTAACGAAGATGGTAGGAGACGAAAGGAGAAAGAGAGAGAGAGAGAGGGTTAGTAGTTTATCGAATTAAGGCAATTAGCAGTACAACCATTCTCCTGGCGTGCCACTTAACCTCCTATCTCTGCGGACACTCGAAAGCTTTTCAGTTTTAGCATGCGAGATAACCAACACGAATTCAAAAGTCAGTCTTACACAGCATATATATATATATATACACGTGTAGAAGAAATAAGGTGCGTACGTCGTGAGGCGTTAGTAGGCTTGGTGCACGTGTGTGTACAATGCCCGTAAGTCATTCAGAGTGAACACTCCAGTACTATATACATATACTGTATATATAATAACACCATGTACAGCCTGTTACATAAACAGTAAATGGTATAAATTATCCTAGGGATTTTCAGGATTATTTCTTTTCAGACTCATTACCTGAGTCAAACTCTGTGGAAGTATACATATATATACAGGTACTGTGTATATGGAGCAAGTGATAGATAATCTTTGAAATGGACGAAGGTGAACTCGAAGGCAAAGTTAATTCGTGAAATTTTACGAGAAGAGGATAGAGGGTGACTTACAGCGAGAGATTCTCAGGTTACAAATTCATAGTCGTCATATCGCGAGCCTCCTGTATATAGATTAGCCACGGGCAATTTTTACGCTGGAATAAAAAAATATGGGAAAAAAATAGCAGGGAAAAAAATTAATACGGAAAGTATCAGTCGTTAAATAAAATTTTGTATATAAAAAAATTTCATTTGCTCGTAATTTTCAATGTCTTTAATTTCCGTGTTTCTATTTTTTTTTTTTTTTTTTTTTCTTACTTTTACGAATTTCATTATCGTAAACTGTTAGCGCTCACGCTTTGGGAGAGGCATGAGACTTTTTTCTGTTAACCACTGTAAAATTTTGCCAACGTAGCGACGCATTTGCGAAAGGAAACGTCGGGACGGTCCGAGCACGTCGAATCCATAGACGAAAAGCGTCGTCGTACTTCGGGCGTCGTGTCCGAGGAAAGTTGCAAACTCTCTTTTAATTTCCCGTAAAATTTGAATAAAGTTGCCGTCTCTGTCCAAGCAGAGTATTAGGCAGGGATTCTCCAGGCACGTCCGGCCTAACATTTTAAACTCGCATTTGGCTGGCTTGAGCCCTAAACTTTATCCGTCGGGTTTTCAGCCTGAAGCGAACCCCGCATAGGTACGTGACACGACGGAACATACTCAAAACGACGTTCTAATAGTGCATCCATATGTATACCCACTAGGGTGACATCCCCCCAAAAAAATTTTATTCAGTAATTTTTTTTTCTTACTTAAAATCTCCAAGTCCCCCAGGTAACAGACATCTGTTTCAAAAAAAAAATGACTAAAAACTGATAAACAATGAATGTATTATTTTTCGAAAAAAAAAGTCAAATTTTCAATAAATTGAAGACAAAAATGGTTTTCTCCGAGAGCCTGGACCGGTTTAACGAATCGGAATGGTATTTGTCAAGGGTGGCTGAATGGGTGGTTGGGCTGTGCCTTGGCTTCTCAGAGGATCCCGACAAAGTATAGAGGAACTCGGCCCTATTAAAAAGCCCGTTTCCGCCTCCGTCTCTGAAAGCCTCTTACGGCACTCGAGGCAACTGCGAAAGCACTTGAAAGCTCCTGAAAAGCCTGAGCCGACAACACTTCCTTGGTTGAGTGCCGTCCCGCCAGGATGGCGCTGCGACTTCGCACTCACTTTCTCACTCCCTACAACCCTTACTCGAGTCTCATGGAGATACGGTTACTCTGACTGGGCTGCAATATCAGACCGATCCTATGTATTAAACATGGACCTGGTATCATCAGCATTTCCACCCCTGAGAAAGCCTGACCTTCGAAACTCTTGGCAGAGGAAAGATCGGCAATAAAAAATCACGGAAGATGAAAAAAAAGGGCATTATACCGAGAAATGAAATTTAACAAAGATCGACTCCAAGAATGTTGGCCAAAAACCACGTGTAACATTAAATTACCAAAAACTGCTGAAATCTTTCATAAACGCCTCGTCCCCACGTTCCTATCGTTTAAGTCACAAATTACATCACCGCGATGAATTTAATTAAAACATATATCCAAAATATATTTATAAATACCATATTTCTCCATCGCACAATATTTTTACATAACACAATCACACCGCGCTCGCCAATTCCCTATCCTATAAAGCAAATCCCTCTGTACGGTACTTTAGCTAAGGATTAATAGCAGGGTAAATTCTCGTCCAGGGAGAAGGACATTGGGAAGATGGAATCCTCGAATGGACTATGGAGGGTAGGTGTAAGGGGTTGCGAATAGGGGTGAATGAGGAGGGGTAGGGGGTAACATCTCGTGCGATCATTAATTCTTGAAGGAACTAAATGAAACAATTTCCCCGGACCGGTGGTTATAAAATTCTTCTCCCCCCCCCCTCCCCCCTCAACAATCGTTCCGCTCGGGGGTGCAGAAAGAGAGACGAGGGGGGTGTCGAGGTGGACAAGGCTGGAAGGTCCAGGCGGTCGAGGGTTGCTTAATTTCTGAACGTGGCGAAAAGGAACGGGGTGGACAGAGTCCTCCCTTAATCTGGCGCAGTTTAGACAATTTACCGCGGTTACCCGGTTAGCGTCAAACGTAACCTCACCACTTTACCAGCTAAAGAATGGCCGGGCGTTACGTCGCGCCGTTCGCTGCTCCAGGAGGGTGTTTTCCATCCCCGGCTTTACTGTGCTCCGGTGTGCTCCGGGTCGTCCCGGCTGGTGGGTGTACGGAGGAGAGGGTGCTTACTATTGCCCGAAGCTAGAGAGTATAAGAGAGAGAGAGAGAGAGAGAGGGGTTTTGGCGTTGGAATAACCCAGCTCTTTAATTTAGAGGCCGCCGGACAGTAATTAAAATAACCACCCCTGACACATACTCCGCGAAGGGGTGCCCAACTTCCAGACAATTTGGCTACCGGTAAGTAACACCTTTGCGCTGGTTTTTCGAGGCCTGTACGAAGGAAAATGTCCGTAGAATTTTTGTCGAAAAAAAAAAAATTGGTGAACGTTTACTGGATACAGAAGGATAAGGGATGATTTTTTACGGAGAAGGGGTGATCCAATTGGTCGTTATCAAAAATATGCGTATCGGACGACGTAAGTTGGGTTAGAACGTAAGCAGAGGGTTGAAATAATTTTTCAACCCCTCCCTCTTGCCGGGGGGTGTTGTATTTTTAAGTAACTAGGGTCATTCGGCAGAATTGCTTTTTTTTTTTTTTACTTTGATAATACTCTTTCTCGGACGGAATTCTTTCGGGGACGATGAAGAAATTGAGAACCCTCCCCTGACTTGTCCATATGATTGCAGGGGTGGTTGGGGAGGGCTCGAGGTCAGGGCGAGCGAGTTACAAAATAGAAAATTTAATTTAGCCCGTCACACAAGCGCCCCTACGTACACACACGTGGACAGGAGTTTCCCAGGGGCGGCACGGTATGCTCCCTTATTGCGAGGGTGTCGCGAGGGTGGCCCACGAGATGGTCTGCAACTGTCACCGATATTAATTCCAGCGGATACTGTTATGTCTTCGCAACCAACCACCTTTCACCCCCTTTCAACCCCTTCGCTACGTTCCTTCTAGAAGAATAGACTGAGAATTGTCTCTATTGCTCTCGTTGGACGCTGAAAGCCCACGAACTTCGGGAGTACAAACTTACCACCCTTGCGAACAATTTTTAACAGAGTAGCCACCCTGTAGACACTCCATTAAGTACTGAAGGAGTGGCCAAGAGGTAATTTTAATGCTAAACAAAAAAAAAAATCCGTGACATCCCGATATACAGAGACTGAAAAAAACAAAGACAATAAGGGATGCTACAAGCAGTTAGAGAAAACAAAAATAGAAAATATAATAAAATACAGTACGTAAGCATCGATGGTAAACCGGTAGCAAGTATCCCTTTGAAAAACACTTAAGATACAGACGGTCTGTCGACCAAGCCAATATACCAGGTGTTACAATAAATTTAAACAATATTTTATTCAAGCGGCGGCGATGGCTAGTTTTCAATTTGCCGGATCGTATATATTTTCGCGAGGGTTGGTCCCAGACGTGGGAGAGAAGGACTGGCCACCCTGGGTTCGTATAACGTATAAGGAATAACGTATAGGTTGGGATGCTGGAAGAAAGAGACAAGGTTATTGGAAACGATATAAAGAGAAGGAGAAGGTAGATGGTACTGGGGGGGGGGGGTTCGAACTGGACCAAAGGGAGGGGGGAGCGGGGGTGGGGGTTGGCAGTCTTGGAGATGCAATTTCTCAGGGGTGGTCTATCCGTCCTAACAGCAGCGCTGCCCTTGCTACCCCTTGGCCGCGAGCTTGATGAAAAAATAATAATCTCGGGGGAGCGGTCAGTTATGGGAGAAATGAAATCATCCCCTGCGCGGATCGAGTGGCCATATTGAAAGTAACCCCGTCTTCGCCAAGGGTTCGGTATTACACTTGGAAGAAGGTGAAGCTTGAATTTTATCATACTTAGGTCTATCGTACGCAACGTATCATTCGTACCAGCTAACTTTCTTCATATTCCAAACTGGTCCGCGTATATCCTATACTGCGTTACGTATAACTCTCCCGAGTGCAAGAGGTTATCCAACCATTGGTCCATCGTATAAAAGGTATTTATTAGGGTCTGAACTAGGTATACACCGTACCAAGGACTGGTCTCATAAAATTAATCGACATTCTGTGTATATACACGAACACGTGTACCTCTGCGAGACATTTGTAACGCGTGTCTTTTGAAGCTCTCGCGACGACTCCATCTGACGACGATTCAATCACTGTGAAAAAATACAGGGTGCGCGATTGGGACGATTTTGAAAATGGGGGGGGGTAGGAAGGGTGAAGCAGACAAAGAAAAAGTGTAGAATGAAAAAAAAATTGAAGATAAACAGCGAAGGAGAAATTATAAAACAAATTTTCAATTTTGATTTTACTAGTTACATACCATCAATACACGTGGCCGTCCCTCTACCCTATATATACTTGGGTCAGTTATAAAAAGGTATTTAACCTCCCTGAACCAGGCAGGTACCAGCTTCGACGTATAGAGCCTGTCGCGAAAACATAAAGAAATTTGTACATAGGCACTACCCGGTAGATGTTTGGCTTCTACTGAAATTAAAAATATCGATTCCCATTTGCGCACCGGGCTTCATAGAGGCTCAATTCGTTTCTCTCCTGCAAGACAATACCCATTCTTTCAGCGGACAGTAAGGTACAAATTGCAGTTGCCCCTTCCAGTACCTCCGCCCCTGCATCCCGTGCACCTCTCCATGGGGCCTGGTATCATCCCCCGACAGTAGAACCAGTCCGACTCGACTCAGCCACCCTAGGAATCCTAAATACAAATAGTCTTTTTCATTTGCATTTATTTTTCTTTTTTCGCCCCTTTCTTTCCATTCCGACATATTGCCAAGTCTGTCAGTCAGTCAGTGAGTCAGTATGCTGAGCCACGAACTTCGACGCAGGACCCAATTTGACCTCCGATCACTCATGTGCCCTAAATTTACACTCTTTTTTTACACGCCCAACCCAATACCCCCAGCATCCCTCTCAAGTGTACAAATTACATAGAGAATCTCTTTGGGGTGTCTGACAATTATCTGGACCATAGCAGCCGGAATTAACGGCGAGGGGCGGAGGGGGGGGCGATCGAGGTACAGGGGGGGGGTAAGGGAATGCGGTTTCGAGGGGTTGCAAGGTGAACCAAACCAACCCGTTCGGCCCGGCCGAGCCTTGATTAGGCTTCCGGTTAATTAATAACCTCTCATGCACACACCTACGGGATATGAATATGCATGTGGCTTGGTTGTAGGGGCTGCTTGGCGAGAGGGAGGATTCTGACAGTAGGGGGGGGGGTCAGAGTGAGGGTGTGTAAAGTGCCGGTGAGAGGGGCTAGAGCGAAAAGGGGCGGAAGTAGGGGGGAGGGGGAGGGCGAGTAGTAGCTATACAGCAGAGTATAGGAGATATACGGGGTCCACTCATTTGCATTCGGAAAACAAAGGGGTGCAACGCAGGGGTAGCTTTGCTCTCGTATACACCCCCCGTTCTGTATACCAGCTATAGGACGGATACGTACAACAGTATATACATATGTGACTCCTGATATGCCTATACGAACCCACCTATATGCTTATGCACGCGAATACCGTGTAAACGTGTTTGCCATGAAGAGCGTAACGAAGGAGTGAAGAGTCTCCCGGAAAACAAAGGCTCTTCTCATCTTCATCCGTACCCCCCGCCCCACCCCCCTCTACCCCCCTCCCCTCTTCGCGTAACGCCCCACGACACTCTTACATGCTTCTTCAGTCTCGCTAATTCGCTTCGGCACGTGTAAACGAGGCTTAACCTTTTTTTGCCATGTGGACTGACCTAAGCTTCCCTGAACAACTTCAGAGCAGAAGTTGCCGCAATGCATTTTTCATTCTTACAGCGTGGTGGCATAGTTATGAAAAAAAATTATTATGGTATACATAAAAAAAAAAAAATTATAATAATTATTAACTTCAATAACGTTGAAGTATAATATTGAAAATGGGATATCCGAAATTTGGTATTGAATTTTTAGGAAAAATTTTTTTTTTTAATTTTTCGAACGACCTGTATAGCTCTGCAGGTATGATGGAGTGATATTGTAAAAAATATATAATTAATAACGTGTGCATACGTAATGTATACGTTTTTCTTATAGGGTTATCTAAACTAGTGGAACACATATGCCCTGACCTCGTTACCAGTCCAGTGTCTCGTATGTCAAAGCTAATAAGGATTATAGGGAACGATAGGCAACCGATAAGATTAGAATGCCTGATATTTAATAGAATTACTTTTCTAATAAGTAGTGCCCCGTATTCTTGTGTAAATGTATAGATATACGTTTTAACGTATGCACCATTAGCGCGTGGACTGTAGTGTCAATCGATATGCGATTATTAATAACGAGAGCGGAGTGGGAACAGCCCTCGGAGGCCCCAATGGATAATTATCATATTCCATTAAGGCCCCGTCCAGGTAAATTAACAAATCCCATAAAGTTTTAATCTATCTGCCGGAAGTGACGGCATCTGTCCCCGGCACCTGCTCTCCCTCTACCTCCAGGCCATTATACGTCTGTTTCTGTCTGTTTGGTATACGGGGACCCTATACGGGCCCAAAAGGTTTCGCACCTGTGCACGGCCCACTTTATTTACTCGGCCACGTAAACCAGGTTCGTTATCGCGTTGTCATTACACGCGGGGTTTACGAACGCTGAGAAACATAAAGAACGACTTTGATTCCGTGCTGGGAGTTAACGCGATCAGACTCTAGGCGCTGTACCTATATTACGTGTATACGTACACACTGCGCGGAGGGAAAGGCAGAAAGCGGACAAAAGAGAGAAAAAAAGGAATTAGTGACGGAGAGGGGTGAAGAGGTGTGGAAGGGGGGCGAGGGGAGGGGAGGGGGGAAGGAGAAAATGGAAAAAGAAGGGCCCAAGTATTCTCGGTCCTGAGACTCCGTTCCGGAGAGTAGATATACTCTCGGACGAACACGTGGTCAAATCTAAACATAGAATTTGGGGCCCGACGAGCTACGCTCTTTGGGCCTTATTCGTTTCTTTTTTTTTTTTTTTTTTTTATATCCTGACACTTCGCCCTCCCCTCCTTCACCAACGAAATTGAGAAGTCATTGGTTTGATTTGTTTTTTGTATCGGACGATCGGATCCACCAATCCCGCGAGCATCGGGCCCAATTTTGGAGGCACGAGTTAAGCAGGCCCAACGGGCAGAGTAGATTTCCCAGAAATGTAAAATCTCATACTGACCCGTTTCGAATTTCGATACCTCTTATTCTTCTCGCCTCCATTACGAATTCTCATGAATTTTCGAAGATCTCGATCGGGGCCTTATGAACGCGTCGGACCCACGCCAGCGTCCTTATCACGGGACGCTTAGATTTTCTCCGTAGCTATTTTGTTCTCGATTCTTCTAGAAGACTATAACGGCCAATCTGAGAACCTCTGCGAGGTAATATTCTTGTATCGAAGTAAAAACGCTGAAAATGAATTAACTTTTTGCTCGCGAGCGGCGGCCACGCTTGAGTCCCATTGTGAGGGACCCAGGCTGCCATTGTGCGTTACACGCTCACTGTGTCATGGGGGCCCCAATGGTGCCTGGGTACCCCACACCGTAGGCTAACCAGCCACTTGACGGCCGTTTTCAGCGACCTCGAGAACGCCGGTCTACGTAGCCACTACGAAATACTAAATTCCCTAGAAATTTCAAGTACCGACCTACGTAACAAAAAACCCTATATTTCACCCGAAACCATTCGTAAGTAAATAAAAAATATTTTTACACCAAAAAAATCCCATTACACACGTACAACTCTTAAACAAATATTTACTCTTTATTCCCATAATTAACAGGCCATATTTTATATTAAATTCTGTTAAAACCCCCCCTCATAACCGATGCAAGACATTTTAACATAAAACTCTTCGTATTAATCATCTCGGACTGAAAAATTATTCTAAGACCACACCACGAGGGCTCTCAACCTACAAAACGCATAATACGCAATCCGCATACATTGCGATCGTAATTACGACTGATAACCATCGCAAGATGCAATATACGTGCATCCATATGTAATGCACAATGATAGATACAGGCACTTATGTCGTGATGGAAAATTCACGGTACAATAATAACCATACTGAGCCCGTAGTCGTGTAATTTATATTTAAATAAGGTCAGATTGAAACCGCAAGGTAAATATGTGGATTCGCAAGAGCGCGTTATATATATATACATAAATATATATATATATATATATATATATGCCACGAATCATTCCTACCACTATATTTACTCTTCTTAAAATATATTACACACACGTATATATACATAATATACAGCAACACTATATATGCACCATTCGACAGGATTTAGATTGGACTGCGGTTACCGATCGATCAGCCTGGCCCAAATTTCCAAACGTTATTACACAAAGACAAGATCTATATATATTTATATAGAAAATTTTTCCCGGCACTTTTAAAAATCTCTTTAAGAATAATATCAATTCCAGATGATTCATCCCAGTTCAATTTTCCTCTCCAGCATCTCAATACGTTTCAACGTGCTGTTCGCCATACATGAACTCTACGTGAGTATAGTATATATTATATACGTATAAACCAATACAAAAATCGCGAGCGATATTAAAATGTCTATAAGAATAAAGTCCAAGTATAAGAAAACAACATGAAAACAATAAGGAGTCCTTACCATAACGACAAAGTAGCCACTTCCCGTGATATCGTATCTTTTCTATGCGACCAAAACGTGCAGCGTCCGTCGGCCTCAAGTGTTGTCTACGTTTAAACCAGCCAACTCGTATGGTCGGTTGAGCTAACGTATGTAATAATAATGAAAAAGTCTGAAATCGAAAAGGGACGAAGGACGGGACGTGGGTTAAAATCGTGGCGACAGCAAAGGGAGGCAATATCGGAGGATTCTACAGGAGGATGCAAGTGCAACGACGCCAGTGGCCATTTTGTCTCCACACAATCTCGAATCTGCATATATGGATTGATAGTGCGCCCCTTCTTGGAATCCTTGGAAAACCATCCCCTTGGCTTGACACGTCCTCAGACAGCACATACGTATACAGGTATAGTCCTTGAGATAGGTATAGTATAGTATATGCATATGGTATATAGTTATCTGTACGACGTGTATGACTATGCGCTATAGATATATCTATATATGTACACTTATATATACAGATATAAACACGTGAATCTTGCGTGGGTCGTAGATGTAATTTGGAGATTGAAAATATGAAAGTAAAATAAGCAATTTCCGAAATTACGAGAC
Organism: Cephus rjabovi; assembly: GCA_030264185.1. NCBI lineage: Eukaryota > Metazoa > Arthropoda > Insecta > Hymenoptera > Cephidae > Cephus > Cephus rjabovi. The sequence goes on along the minus strand of JASCRG010000508.1, from coordinate 690,212 downwards.
GATAACTTTTTATGTTTATAAACGGAAGGCGAACGCCATTTTGAATATTCGACATTTTATATTGGGATGTACTTGAGTATACGGTTCGTATTTGGCTTTAAGAAAACTATATGCATTATTATTATGTATATATATATATATTTTGTAAAAAATACGCCATATTCGGATTGCCACGATAGAATCCAGCTAATCCGAATAACCTTTCGTACTGACTGATAAAAATATTTAAGCATAGCAACGTATAGCTCCTCCGCACCCCTCGATTCACCTGGTCTACCATTTGAGGGTATATAAACGGCGAAAAATCCTACTCCAAAGCATTCTGCCACTAGCGTTAGCTATAGGGTATCTTCTAACAAAAAACCAGCAAACCGTCCCGCTTGACCACAATTGTAAAGATATTGCTGACTACCGTAAGAACAAGCAAAAGGTCTTGGGCCAAGAGCAAACTGCCTCCTTCGCCAGGTAGAATCACTTTTCGCATTTACACGGGGACGTCACTTCGACAATTTGGATCCTAGTGCCGCTCCCGTAGTACATGCCATCATAATTTCATCCGAACTTTTTCTGTACAACCTACTACTCTGGAAAGACGTCTTTCTCACGTCTCCGAGATAGCGCGTTGCTTGTGATAGGAAAGTCAACCTGTGATCACGAGTTCCCTAGCGGGAGACTGCTCTGATCAGTACGACGCTTTTCATCGAGTGAGTCAAATCTTTATTCAAGGTCCGCTAGTCGATGACTGAATTTCGACGCGACACAATCCTGACTCAATTCAGTACTAAGAGAGATAAAGACTAAAATTCGACAGGTTGGAAATACCTGTTCGTAGTTAGGATCACGACTTTGTATTTAAATTGGGCCACAAAAATTATCTATAAGTTATTAAAAATTTTGCGTACCGGTTAGGGTTATCATTTCTTCATAATATTCAATACTGTTTACCCCAATAACCAGCATTCCCTAGACTGGACACCTTCTAACGCTACTGTATTCCGTAATAAGAAAATATATCGCTGTCTTTTTTTTTATCAACAAAACTCACGTTTATTCTTTGTTTGTTCCGAAAAAATAATTTCGTATTCCTATTCGCCGAGCTATCGGCTCGAACCCGTCTTATTTACACGATCCGGAAATCCGAATCGGGAAAATAAAGATTAAAATATAAATATGTAACTTTCATGTGTCTCCCATATTGTTATTATTATTATTAGTATCGTCAGTGTTATTCCAAAAATTTTCCATCTCGATATTTCACTCCTCGCTTCAGTCGAAACTAATAGATGTGTTTTTCAACGCCTGGCTGATCACTTTATCTCGTAAATTATCACATTCTTTTTTTTTCCGCTCCCACCCAGGAAATCCCGTCCGTTTTCACTTATTTCACGTCCACGAGTGACTTACAACGTTACTTACCGCATTTACGTTCTGCGTACATTAGTATCTTCACAGACCTTATAGTCTTTTGGTATCACTAAGTTTTCTCGACGTTATGCCGAGTGGACGGTTAATGTTGCGTGTCCCGATTTCAGCTCTGTCCTCCGAGACAAAGGAACGTGGTTTTTTAGTCAGCTGAGTCTTAATTTAGAGACTTGGTATAAGAATCAGAATACAAAAACTATATATGTATATATACTATAGTGATACAAAGTATAGGTATTACATGAAGCAATAATAGAATATATATATATAGTCTTCGACGTGTAGTTATTTTCGAAAGTAAAAATAAAAAATATATATAAAACAAAATGGCCGGTACTGCAGTCCGGTCTGTAATCACGGCGGTAGTGTACCAGTCGACAGTCGAATTAATTTCAATTATGAACGCATCTCCGAGGCGACTAAGATCACGAGAGGATACGAAGAGCTGCGTCTACCTCAAGGGTCAGAGAGTAGGGGATGAGTAAAGGATCCAGATCGAGGACGAATCCCACATTGGGAATCCCGTTTCGTCTTTTTACGGGCATTAAGGTCGGCATAATCTCGGGATTAAGATGGTCGTAGGTGTGGAAGATTGAATTACGGCTGTTTCGCCGTAGAGAGAGGAAGTCTAGCGGATGTAATAAAAGAGACTGGGGATAACGAATACAAATATCCTGGACCGTAATGAGAATTTACGTTTTCGAGGATTCCGAAAAAAAAATTTTTTTTTTTTTTCATCCCTTACAAAATATTCTAAATACTTTTAAACGGAAAATAACTATAAGCTCATTACGTCACACGTGGTATATATATATATACGATAAATTAAAGATAACAGATGGTTATTAATTATACCAGCTCCAATTAGCCTTTAGCAGTCTGCAATTTGTCCCTTTCCTATTTGCATGTCAGACCCGGGGCTAGTTAGGTATATCATAACAGAGGGCGTCCCCAAGTCGTTGTGGGAGTTGAATGCTAATAATTATGCTCGCAGGTCGCGAAAGACGTTCAATAAGAACTAGCCTTGGTAATGAGTGATAAACGTAAGTAATAACGAGGAACAAATAACAGTAGAGCGTTAAAGAGGAACTGCAGGCCCTACAGAGCCATCTGTGAGCGGAGAATAAAAAAACACACCGGCTACCAGGAAGTCCCGTTGGCAATGATTAAAAAGTCATTTTTACCCAAGTTCCAAAAATTCCAACATACCGAGTATACACGGTAAACGGAAACGAGTGTACCATTCGTCTTGTCACGTGGCACTGACGTATTATATTTTGGTATATATTATTGGTATATATAAATTATATATACTGACCGGTATTATATTTTGGAAACGCTACAGCCTCAACGCTAAATCAACCTGTTCCAGCGGCTTTAAGGTGCCCGGCCGATTTCCCCCTTTAAGTCCTGCAAGTGTTTTTCTACGGATTGATAATAATTCTTGGGGTTAACCTCTTTTGGCGTATGGATACTTCACTCCGCGTTCCCCAATGCAACGGGTGTTTCCTCTGGGAGTAACCGACATCCTGTAGATACCTAAAGGAAACGACCACTGGGACAATGTCTAAGGATATTGTCGCTAAGAACCAAGACCTTGGACGTTGCGGTCGGCCAGGAGTCACGTACCCTAAATAATCTTAAACGGGAACGGAGGAAGTCTGGATGGAGATGCTTTTACCAGGATCTTAAAGAGGACCGTCCTTTTGGAGAATAGAAATGCGACGGTGTACAGTCGACTCTAAGCGCGTTTAAAGTGTTTAAAGCTGAAGCGAGGATGGAACAGACACAAAGGGGTATACGGCCGATAGGCTTGTGAGGTAGTGACTGTATTTGTAGATATAGGTATATTAGACAGTGTTAACGAGTGATCGATCTGTACCAAAGAGAAGAGTCGGCAAGACGATGAGAGGGTGGGAGAGGGGGAGGGAGGTGCTTAATGAGCAAATAAAGTAAAAAAAAAAACATAATGGTTTGAGTAAAAATTTATAACCCGTTAGCAATAAGTTCGTTAAAAGGTCAGGTACTGGGAATAGGCGTAATTCCGTTACGTGTATAGGGACTGGAGTAACACTGTGACTAAAGGCCTTTGAAAATATTGTACAAGTAATTAAACAGGATAATAACGAATTTCTTCATGCAACGAGCATGTCCCTGATAGGGCATAGACATTTCCAATGGCTGAGCATTGTTCGTTGATGACTAATTTTTGAAAGAAATTAATTGTTTTTTTTTAGAACTTTTCTTTTTTGTTTTTTTATACGGGTTACGTTGTGCTCGATTTGTACTGAAATTAAATGACTTTTTGTGTTATTAAATTGCAATTAAATTATTGTCAAGATTAGAGTATTTGCATAGAGAATTTATTTATTAATATAAATTTATTATGTGTAAACTTGTCGATCGTAGAGTTTGAGGACAAGATACATAAAGGGGCATTCACAATAGCGGGCTGATGCGTTTAAAAAAAACCACTACTACCTTGGGACGTTACAGCATTGGAATTGTAACCTAACCTAACCTAACTTAACGAAATATTTTTTTAAGCCCATAACAATTCCGGGTGTCTAAAATTAAAAAAATTTAAATAAATTTGGTGTAAATCTTGTTTTATGACGGTCAAAACAGCAATATTTCCTGAAAATAGGTAATCCGCAAATGAAATCGTCTGCAAAATAGCCCAACGCTACATTTATATCATTATATACATTTATTATTGCTCTGTTTTTGCCGTACGGCCCGATTAGTCAATTTTTTAAAAATCCGCCATTTCCCCGCGAGTTCTGAATTCGTGGATTACGGGTTAATCCCGGAGGACTATAAATTCGGTGGATTCGCGTTCGGGATCCCCGAGGGTACATTCTCTGGCAAAAGTACAAAGGAACCGTCCGACAGTCGGGTGTAACAAAGATTTCCGGCCGGCGGCGAGCGTTTCGTGAGAGATCCGACGATTTCTAGGGAATCGAGATGAAATCTTTTGGAATTAACGTTCTTACGTGGGTAAATAAATGAAGAATGCATAAGGAGGGGGTCGAGGAAAGGAGAATCAAAAAAAAGTGTCTCGAAACCGTGACGTCCTGAAATACCGGAAGAAATATCGGCGACGGTCAGCACAGCGAAAGAATTCGTATCCTGGCAGTAACGACCTAGTATAAACGTAGGGGAATCCCCCTTAGGACTCGACCGCCTTTCCCTCAGGATAGTTTATAATGGCGTCCAGTCATTACCGCAGAACCTCAGGACCCCGATACTATACGTTGCGACAAGAGGAAAGCGATTTAACAAGTGCGCTGTTCAAACGTCAAGATCCCTCCGTTAAAAGCATAACCAGAAAAAAAAAAACTAAAATTGAGGTAAATTCGAAAAATGGAAAATTCTTAATTTTCAAAAATATTTCAAAAATATTCTTATTACCAACAATACAGTGATACCGCACGCGTTAATTCGCCTATTAACCTAAATCCTAATTTTTAATCAAAATTCCCCAAAAAAAAATCCAAAAATTCTTTTCGAATTTTTCGAGCATGCAAATGGTAGTCGCAAGACGTAAAATGTCGTCAGTCGTTAATTTAGCACGAGCCGTGCACTACTTCGCCATACCTCTCTCTCTCTCTGACATACGGGGTGTCAATTTAATTGCGTCCGCAAAGTGCAGCTAAATTCGCAAAAGCGCGCCGTTAAACCAGAGCGCTGGCGCAGCTGCCACGTATATACGCGCTCTCGTCAACTTCACGCCGATCGACGTGGCGAAGTGTATCCACGGTGTGAGAAAGAAGTAAAGAAAAAAACAAAAAAAGAACGATACACAAGCAGCGACCTAACAGTCGAGAAGAGCCGTTTTTAAAGTAACCAGTTTCTTGACTGAAGAATCGAAGAAGTACGAGTCTCCTATATATGTATACATATGCATATACATATATACTGCCAGAAATAGCATATAGGAAATAAGGGCAAGACGAGAGCCCAGCCATGCCTGTTATCCATTAGTGTGTGTCCCTGGTGGCATTTAATCACCCAATTAAGAGGATTTTCACGTATGTTAATTAGCCGAAACACATGCAAAACGTCGTGTACGTGTCCCGTTCAAGGACCAAAAAGAGTCAAAGAATCTATGACGCGCTACGGTAACACGAACACACTATAGCATACTGTACCGCAAAGACACAAGTACCATATCGAACCCATTAATTACGTAACGGTATAAAATAAGCATAAAGAAAATTTCTAAAAAAAAAAAAAAAAAAAAATTCAAAAAATCTGAAACATAACTTCAACTTGAAATGCGCCAATAGGCCGAGATGAGAATGAAAATAAAATTCTCGACTATCTATTCAATTATCAAAAGAGTTCTCGGGCCGTCTATATCCTCCCGCACTTGCTAATCCCATTTCACCACTTCCGGCCATTCTCGCGCTCTGAGCGACGTGTCCTGTGACGTCACTTCACGGATGCGCGAGCGCTCTAACGCTCTTGTTCAACAACTATTTCTTTCTTTCTTTTTTCTTCATTTCGTAAACTTTTACCTACTCACGATTCCATATAGCGCAACTTTAATATAGAGAAACAATTTAATACCCGAATCATCGAAAATTACACTCGATGCTCAATCAATCACGAACCAGAACCAATCCGACTGAAATATCCTTGTACCAAATAATTGTTTTTTCGTATACCGTAAAGTCCCTCATGTCGATTCACAGTTAGTTTACTATATTACAAGCCAGCCCTGCACTAAAAATTTTTTTCTATTATTTATACACATTATATATATATATATATATATATATATATTTCGTTCATACAAATTATACGTGTATCTAAATTCCAGCTTAGTTTCGCTAAGAAAAACGAGTCTTTGTCTCGAGTCAGTGAACGCACTCTTCTCTTGCCACTATATATATGTATATATATATATATACACACAGAATAGTATGTAATATACCCCATGCAAATATACGTTCCCCAAGTAAGACACCGGTACTGTACGCAAGTTGCGTATTACACAGGCAGATAGTACGTGGCAGATAAGCAGAAGATACAGCTCGGCTTAAGGAAGCGGTTAATTACCTGTGTAGATAGTGGATCGGTCCTTTGTACATATAAGCTGCGTATTTTGGAAATATGCGAGTCAATTGAAGATACGTAGATTTCATAAGAAAAATATATTTTTATATTCCCCTTTATTTCGCAGCGTATTGCGAGCATTCTGAATCGCCTTAATTACAATAAAGATTTAAAAGTAAGAGGCGATTTGTCGGAAAATCTCGCAGTGCCATTACCACGTGTATATATACACACTATGTCGCATAGGATATAGGGCTACATGCGAATAAGCCTTAAAGTCCCGTATTAAGATGGCTCCCGCAATACGATCTAATTATTCCAGCTAATGGATTCACAGTGATTTCGAAATTTCAAATCCTCACGTTACACACGGTACGCGCCACCTTGAATCTTTATCCGCTAAATGGACGCAAAACTCGCAGATATATCGCGAAGCGACGACCGGAAGTTCGGGGTTCGTCTCGAAATAAAAGAACGTTTAATTCGGCGGCTAATTGTCGTCGCGAAAACTTGCGAATTAAACTTGTAATTGGCTTTTTCGCGTTCGATTAAAATAAATTGCCTCTAAGCTTATCGATCTCGTGGGTTTGCCTTTTTTTTTTTTAATTTTGTTTTACTTCGATTCTTCATTTATTTTCACCTCTCTCTCTCTCTCGCTCGCTCACGCAAATATCCACTGTACTTTCTCTATATTTTTCCACGACATTTCTCCCGCTTTCTATTCTATCTTCACTTTTCTTATTTGCCTCTCGCAAAACTCTTGGACTAAATGACGGCTTCGCATGATTCTGAACTGGCGACTGTATTGTTATGATATGTATATGTATGTCCATGTCAGGTATTCACGGAGCATATATAAGGGGTGACAAGATATTTCAAAATTCTTGTGAACCCTCCTTTATCATACTGATCGATGTACGCGCACGTGGAACTTTCTTCCTGGGTCCACTGTGAAATATGCGATACTGGCTTAAATACGTTAATACGCAACGCGTGATGTATTTCATCGATAATCCGACAGTTGTTTGGTTCATCGTGTGAGACGGACTTTACGTTTCGTGAGAGTTGATCAATACCCGTGCGATTAATCTCGTCGAGAATGTATCCCCGTCCGAGTAATTACTGTTACGAATACGAATACGCGAACGTATACTATACAGACGCACGAATACAAGGCGGCGTTCACAACGGAACGCAGTGCGACACTACGTGTAGGCGACGGGGTCTTGTGCAATTAAGCCGGAAAGGTTCTCTGGGTTTTCGAGTCCATGCGGATAACCAACCCTGTTGAAGGATTTTGTAAAAATGGATAAAAATTTTGGTTTGGGATTTTCGATTTTTTTTTTTTTTTACAAAAATTTGAACGAGTATTTCGAAAAATTTTATTAGCCAGATTTTCGTTAAGGATGCGCATACGACTGTCTGGATGGCAGGTCGCGTGACCCGAAGGAAGGAGAAGGTGAGTGAGAGACAGTTTGAAAAAAAAAAAAAGGAGGAAAAAGTGAATTTCAATAGCGCATAAAAATAAGATGTTTAGATGAATGCAAGTCGATAAACTGGCCAGACTGGCTGCCACAGGAGGAAGAGACTAAACTATAGCAGACGTCATGTTGTATTAATAACAAGCCAAACTGGAGGGGGCTGAAGTGGGACCAGGGGACTTGGGGAAACTAAAGGGACCGTGGGGAGAGGGGAATTCTGAACCCTCAGAGGGAAAGGTGCAGAATGAAGAGCGAGTGGGTTAGACGAACCATTTAAATTGTAATTTTCAGTGCATACGCGAGGGATCGCGTGTCTGTAATTTATGCGCATCTCAAGACGTTACGCGATGCAGCTTGGATATATTTTACATGTATAGATATACGTATGCATATAGAGTATAATTTGCTTATGGGTTAGACTGAAGGATAATCGAGTCAGATTGGTGTTTTATGCACGGCGAAAGTGGTACGGAAAAAAAAAAATTGTGTACAAAAAAAAACCTCAAGTGTCTGTGAGCTGTCTAGTATATTTCTCAAATGTTAAAAATTGATATTTAACCCTTTCGAGCGAAATAACGAGGTAGACTATGAGTCTGGGAAGTAGGAAAAAAATGACGGAATGAGATTTATTTTATTTATTTGCAAAAATCGTGGCACGACAAAATAGTGAAAACTTTGTCAAAATTTTTCGGGATTTTTTTCGAAAAATTATCTTTCGACGAAAAAACAAGATTCGAGTTGGTAAAGTTGGGATTGGCGCGCTGTGCCGTAACAACCTGAGTAATAAAACTACGTATAAAATAATTGGCTGTAAAGTCGCGTCGAGAAGAACTCTGACAGACTCTCTCTCTCTCTCTCTCTCTCTCTCTCTCTCTCTCTCTGTCTTTCCAACTGTATCTTTCAATTTCCATCACCGTCACTTTCTTAAAACCTTATATCGCGCTGTCTCACTCGCACTGCAACACGAAAAAACGTGCGAACCGGCCCGTAAATATCTTCAAATATTTTATTGTTGCGACAATTTTCATGGCAATTGTCATTATAAATTTCACCGAAGTAATTTACACGACGTAGAACGTCCACGCACGTGGATGAGATTCCCCAATAAATTGGCCGGATATTACATAGGCGGATACGGGCTGAAATCTTACGTAAATAAAATGACAAGAGAACAAAAGCGACAAGACGAGCCATCGCATTATCATTATAATTGCTGATAACCACGAGGAAAATAAAAAACTGTATTATAATTAGGCAAACGCCGAGTCAACGTTTCTGTCGTACGTCGTTTGAAAGGAGGGTTCAAGGAATAGGAAAAAAAAAAACAGAACAAAAAAAATAAACAAATTCTTAATGCTCCCAACACACTAGGCCAACCTCGACCATTCCGCATACTCAGGTCGCACAGGGAACACGTGTCGTTTGACTGGCAGGTCAGATATACGTGCCGGTTTACTAGGAACCGTTGTGAAGTCGTCTTTGGCCGCGGTGGGTTATGACGGGACGTCGGGTGCCTGGCTAAAACCATAATTTACAGCGCGCAAATGAACCGCATTGTGCGCATTGTTTATGCCCGAGCATGCATGGACGACCAGGACTAAAAATAATTGTCGCCATCGAAACGAGGTTGAGTGCGAGTGCACGTGGGAGAAAATGTGAAAAGATGGCAATTAAAAAAAAATATTGCAATAAACTTCGAGTAAATTTCAGGGGTAGATAGACGGGGAAAAATGGAAACCATAAAGAGCAATGTTACTTAGAATTGAAAATTAATTTTTCTTTTTTTTTTTTTCCTTTGTCAAATACTCATTTACCATTTTAGCCTACCTACAAATATCAAGTATACTTGTCAATAACAACAACGTAGCCTGTATAAAGCGAATGCGAAAGAAAGTAGTTACACAAAATCCTGAAGCCAGCTGTACCTTGCGCACACGTAGTATACCTATATCCCATTTGCTATGTTACTTATGCATATATGGATAATGGGTGCAAATGTAAATCAAGTAGTAACATCGGGACTCTTCGGGGCAAACTTAAAAGGCGAGTAACGTAAAGTGGGGAGGGCTGTGCGCGAGAGCCTCGCCAAATGACCTCATTAGGAAATTCCTGACTGGAAGGCTTTAAGCTCTTTGTCAAATGGCCTCGCTCTGACCTTTCTATATTAACGCCTGACTTGACCTTCGTATTTCTCAAGGACTGTCTTAACAAAAAAAGATAACCACCCTTATTTTACGAGACAGTTTGACTTTCTATAATTTTATGCATTTTAGTATATACATATACTCTATCCGTGTATTCGCTAACGATTCGATACACTCTCCAGCCCTGACCCCCCCAGTGCCAGGTCAACATGAGAGCTCCTATAGTAGGTAGTATGGACAGGGTCTGCTGTAGACGTATAGATAAGACCATATACATCTACCCTATATATACCCAACTATACCTACCCTATACTCGCGTAATTGGTCCAGTATTACATTCTTGGTAACTCCCTTGCTTTCACGACGACGAGAAAAGACAAGGGCGATGCTCTTTGTGCCCTCTTATTGCCGCCAAGTGGAAAACCAGTCTGAAGGCACCTTAAGGCTGTTGGCTCTTGACGTCATATAGAAACTCGTCAATTTCTTTGGCGCATCCCTCGGAATTTCGTGGGACAAACCGAACGCTTTAAAGTTCCATCCCTTAAAAAAGGATAGCGGCTGTTGTCGTTATCGCGGACAGACAGTATTGGGTGGGTTTCCATGGCGAGTAGCAGATATACAAGTATACAGACACAACGCTTCATAACATAAATGAGAATCGTCATTTAGAAACGCGAAAAGAGGTTTGAAGATTGCGCGAAAAATTTAATCTAGTTTCATGAAAATATTCGCATCTACGCGTCCCAAAGACCGGAGGCGCGTTAGTTCCGTTTACAACGATCGACGCGACAGTCGGGTACGGAGAAACTGTACAAGGAGAATGACGTCGTTCGGTGAGAAAGAGCCTTGTATAATGAAAACAGTGTCGTAGGAGTGAGCAAGAGAGATAACCAGAATGGGAGAGAGGGGAAGAGGAGGGGAGAGTAAACCCTCAAGTTAAGCAGACCAAATACGACCCTTGACCCCAACGCTTAATAAACTCAGAGAAAATTATCAAAAAAAAAAACATTTTTTTCAAATATAAAAATAAACAAAATATAAAAACCTTTACGTTCTAAAAAAAAAATAATTTATTCCTTAAAATGCATATTAAAAAAAAAAAAAGAGCAATCATGCAAATACGTCAGCCTCAATCGTCTTAAAGTTACGTCAATGTCTATTTATGCTGCATCTCCAACGCGCGCACTCTTGGCGAAGCGACATTGATTTAAAATTGATTAATGCAAATTGACGCAGCACGAGCAATTAACAATTCCTTGTAGTTATAGACCGGGTGGAACGTATAGCCTTTCGGGTGGGACGGCTCGGCGAGAGCCTGAGGTCGTGGATGGTGCACGGGGAAGCCCAAGTGTTGGCCTTTATATTGTTGGCGTATACATCCGCAGTATAGTATTTTGGTGGTGGTACGGCACGGTAGATGACGTCAGAGTATGGCAGAAGGTAGATTGGTAGTGGTTGGCAAGGCAAAGTAAGGTAACGCACGGGTGGGGTCGAGGGGGGTTGGTAGGGCTGGCTGACTGTGAGGCAGGGATGCACATAGCTGAGCTGATGAAGGACGAAACACAGAGAATGCGGGATGCTCCGAGAAAATGGAATTAATTTGCTAGGATTAAATTCGCCCTCTATATCTAAACGTAAGGGATGATGTGTGCGCGCGCGTATACATAGGTGGGTGAGACAGGGGGAGAGGGGAAGGGGAGAGGTTGTACGTCGGGCGGGATCCTTCGTTGTGGATGCGCCTGTAGAGATCCTCTTCTTGCAGGGTGATGGTCTTCGGTGCTTGCACCCTTGGCGTATCCGGCTGAGAGAATTCGAAGGCGAGGAATGGTGAAATTAGAGGAATTAAGGGAGGAGTGGAGAGCGGGATGAAAATCTTAGGACAAGCGAAAGAAATTGCGTCTGCGTACTTGTCGTTAATGTTTTATGCGATATAGGTATAGAGGTGCGCGTATTGCGTATACGGAGTCATTCGGATCAAACGCCCACCCAACACCTTGAAGTTGGCTTCTAAATTTGATTTCCGTGATACAACCACCTTCGGGGTGGTGCATTTGTTACTTGATAATCCTGGGACGTTCAGCGTGTGGGAGACGAGTGAAGATTGACGTGGAAAGGTGACGGAGTAACAGAGAGGTTGGACGGGTTGAGAGAGGAATATGGGATACAGAGAGAGATGGGGACGGATGCAGGGATAAGGGGAGATAGAGAGAAAGGAGCTCGATTTGAGAGCGAGCGACGCGGCTGGCATTTAGCAGGCATTCAATTAAATATTGATCCAGCTCCGTTTAGCGCCGGTAAACAATTATGCACGCTAATTAATGCCCACGCTCGGGACAATCAAATCAACTCGTGTACCGGGATGCGCGCGCATCTGCTTCCAGATTCCCCTTGTCAAGCCCACGTGTATACGAGTAGACGCGACGCGTCGAAGTGATTCCTATATTAGAAATAACGAAACGAATAAACAAACGATTCTGATTACCAACCCTATGAAAGTTGACCGTCGCAATCGAACAACCCGTTCGGCCATCTTCAAATTCATTCGGGTACGATCGAAGCTCATTTAGGAACAACCACCCTAAGTTGTTTCATTTTACTCCCTACTACGAGAAGCAGGCCACTCGCGGACGCTAATGTCATTTCTAAGTACACAAACCAAGCATCTATATATATGTAGGTATATATACAATATGCATATAGATATAGATATATGTATATCAAAGCTCATACTTCGCGGCTCGTAACCTCCTATCCCTTATAGTACGGCGAGACACACGACAGCCAACCCTAGAGCGCGTATCGATGCTGCACAACATACAATTTTCCATAGTGGCAGCAATGCACGCGTGCCCGCTCTACGTAGCTGCGCCGCGCTTTAACTATCCCTCGATCTAAATGCACTCTAATGGACTGCATTAAACAGAGTGACGGGGTGCGGGCAGGACAAACGGTGGCTCCGAAAGGGATGACGGGAAGGGGGGCGAGGGGAGGGGGCTGGAGGGCGGGCAGGAGGTTGGCGATGGTGTAGCGATGCCCCAGCGCCACGAATGCTTTCAAAGGGACCAGCCAGAGTCGGTAGAGACCTACGCAAGGCATTTTCGAACGATTCCTAACCAAACTTCATCTTGCGTAACGAGGACGGGCTGGATGATTTATAGGGAATTTTTATTCTTCATTATTTATAGCGATGCCCTAGGGATTTTTACTACTCATGACCAACGTCCATTTAACCAGTATTGTCATGTCTGTTTACGAACTTCACGCAATCACTGACTAAACCAGGCTGGTAGTTTCTTGCAGAGTGAAAATAGTTTAAAAAAAAAAAAAAAAACTATAAGGACAGCTGGCCAGTGCTAGACGACAAGTATGCCGACTGGAATGCCAATGTTATAAAAATAAAACGGTTCACCTTCTTGGACGAAATGGATTCTTTATACGAAGACGTAAGGAGGGTGGGTGGGGGAGGTACAAGCGGATTTCTATAAATAGGCTAAAATAAGGGATGAAAAGTACAGGAGAAAGTCTCTTAAGAGAAGTAACGTTCGAGGTGAAAGTATGCAAAAAAGTATGAAAAAAAAAAGAAAAAAAAAAGAAAATTTTTCCCCAATGGGAAGGTGTCATAAAAAATTATATATCAGCCAAGCCCACCCCCCTTGCCAGCGAGGTAGATGCCAAAAGAGGATGGTAACGCAGTGAAGTCCGACTGGTATAAGGAATAAGGTATACGAGGAAGCCCGCAGCATTACTTAACTAAATGAATTCAATATCTCGGAATAAATACATTGATAAATCAGCCACTCCGCTAAAAGCTTACTTTACTTTAGCTCGGGAGCTGCGCGCAAACACATGGCCGCCATTCTCGTGTGCGGGTCCAGTAAAACAGTAAGAGGGGAGAGATTCACTCTCTACCATAGCATTCTCCCCTCTGTCTCTCTCTCTCTCTCTCACTCTCGTACACACTCGACGTGTCTTTCCCTCTCGCTCTCACCGTGGCTCTGATGCTCTTTGGGATTTTTCTCCCTCTCTCTGTCTCTCTATCCCTCTCGTCCTCGATCCCCCTCCCTGCCCATCCCCAGCCACCAACCTTATCCAAAGCCATGTATCCAACCCAGTAGTAAAGGCGGGAAGAGGTTCGACGCCGAAGGAGAAAACCAGAGAAAAAGGAAACGAGATGGCGAGTGTACTTATAGAAGAGTGGTTTGCTCCGTCTATAAAGAATCTTGTTTGTTTCTGGCCGACGGATATCGAAGAAAAACTATTTGCCTCAGGGATTTAGAGCATTTCGCGAACCGATCCCCACCCACGCTCTTTCGAAAACCCTCTTACCCGTATATACCTCCGGTACATGCGGAGTTCTAGGGCAGGCCAGGAGAATAAGGAAAAAAAATAATTTTGAATATACTGTACACGATATGAAGTGAAGCAGCGATCGGTTGGCGAACGTTAAAAATCGATAAAAATTGCACGTGCTTTGGCTATAGTGATAAGGGGACCGATAAGGAATTTACAAATATATTGAGCGAAGGGAGGAGCGATGCCAGGACCAGAGGGGAGGAACGGCCGGAGTGACAGAGCGAAATAGTGAAATAACGTTGAGCACAAGAACCGTAGACAGAAAGCTTTAAGACGTTTGCATAAGTAATTTGAGCGCCTTAAGCGGGTCGGCACGCGGAATGGCTCCGGGTGGGGTTGATGCCGGGGATGATTGGGGCGGATGGGAAAAAAGGGGGTAGCCGGTAGGTGAGAGGAGAAGACGGAGGCCGAGGCTCTGATTAAAGAAAAATCCGCAACTTGTTGAACGTCTTAAATATTCATCCCCTGATGTAGCATCTACTTAATAACCAGTGTTGCCAACACTCGGCCAAGCGCAACCCTCGGCACCACCTTTCATCCCTGCGCCGCTAAACGAGACGGGCTCCGGCTCACTCCACCTTCCATCCCTTCCCTCCAACCCCTGCTGGCTCCCGGCTGAGTCCTGTATCCAAGAGGCAGAGCCGACCCACGAAAAGTCACCCCCTCCTGACAAAGACCCCAGAGCAGGGGGTAGGGTAAATGAAATCCGCTAAAACGTTTTCTTAGCGGTATTCCCACGGCTAAGAGCTTAAAAGCGCCCTTAAATTTCTCGTGGCACCCCCCCTCGTCCGCCCCTGGCACGGGCCACGTGCCCGCGAGTCAACTCGGCGACAATTCATCCCTCGCGCTCGCTCCTTGGGGATGCGAGGCCTGAGGGTCACCGGCGGGCCCTGGATTTACTTCGAGGAAGAATCGAGTCTGCCGAAGGTTCCGGGTCGGATTCCTGAAGGAGAGGCTGGATAGGATGCGTCGGGGGGATGTGATGGGATAGGGTAAGTAAAGGCAAGAGGGATGCGATTGCCACGGAGGGTTAATGGACGGGAGCGTTAAAGGCTACGACCTCGAGTATCGTGATAAGGTGGTTTGGGGGGGGAGGCTGGTCCGGTACTGTGAAAGGGTGCTCGGACAAAGGGGTTGGCTCGGTGATGATGGTGACTGTGGCGGAGGTGGTATTGAAAAAGGAAGCAGCGAAAGATATAAGGCGCGAGGGGAATGGGCGAAGCAGAAGCGGACTAAGTGGTTGCACCTATAGGATGCCAGTCGGTAAAACAGAGCTGGTTCCAAATCGAGCCTGGCAGCGGTCCAGCCTAATGGAGACTCTTAGCGTAATTAAACGTAAACACATTCGAGGCGTCACGCTAATCTGAATGCTTATCGAGCTCCGGCGGTGTTGCCTCAGGGCCGTGTCTACCTGGCGCATTCATCCTTCGATATCGGGACACGGAATATATCAACCCTTCTGCCTCCTGTACTCCGACGCCGGGTCACAAAATAAAGTTTTCACGAAACACCTACGCGCGTGTGTTTTTACGCCAGAAAATCACCCGACTTGCACAACTTCTAATTGTTTGCTAATTAATTATCTGTTGCATACAATTGTATAGTACAATGAAAAGTTAAAAAAAAATTTTCCCTAATTTTTCTTATTGATACAAAAAAAAATGTATATAACGTATATTCGAATACGGCTATGATCGGTAGTCGCATTATCTATAAAGGTAATACTAGGCACCTGATATCGTTCAGCTATCGCACCGTAGTCCCTTTTAAGATCGCGTCTCGACGCCCGAGTGGCTGTCTAAACAAATAGAAGCTAATGGAAGCTACGGGCCTTCCGTGCGGCCCGTATCGGCCTGATCGGCTCGTATCGATCGAATCGATCGGTTAAAGTGTCAGAAGGAGAGTTGGAAGGAAACGCGTGTGCGACATGGAAATCTACCTAGAAGATATACAAGTGCCTATCTATATTGAACTACAGAAGGAGTTTACGTACACAGACTATAGTGCAGTATCTAGAGATAAATGGATAAGGACCCCGAACGCCACTCTTTGAAACGTATAACCCGTGCATATGCTACCGTACTATGTATACATACATATATAATGTATATATAAGCTGACGATAGATCCAAAATGGCGTCCGGTGCCGTTGATAATAATTAATATTATTTAAAGCCACTAAGAGCTAATAGCCCGTCCACTAATAGCTCCCTATGATCGGGCCATTTCTTCTTCCAGCCATATAGCGCATACACCCTAAGGCCCTTTTTCGATAGATCCGGCCTAGGTACGGGCCTAATGGACGATTTTTATATGTAGATCGAATATCGAATAGGTGTCCGTGGCTTTCAAACGCTTTTAAAATAATGGCTGTTTCGAACACTTATTTTTTTTTTTATTTTTTTTTTTATTTTTTTCCGACGAGACAATGGCCTCCTTCGCCCCTCTGCCCCTTCTTCCCCTGTGTATACAGATTATCTATGTACCGCGTGGGAAGCACACGGAGACTGACTTAAAAGTGAATTGGGAAAGTATCGTGTTTTATATGTCGTAAACGATACCTTAAGAGATTTCATTATGATAACCGACACTGACAACTGTCACTGTCACGTGTGTGGACATTTAACGCGAAACTTTTACAGAATCGTATACGAGTCCCTTATGGCTAATTTTCATTTAATTTCATAGCTGTTAGCCTTGCGTCACGCAGGCTAACCCTGTTAGTCGTTATGCCAAGTCGGCACACTCTCTTATCCTGGTCTATTACTATACACACGTGATATATAATGCCCAGAGAAAAGACAGCTTTATGACAATATTTTTGCGCAACTCGATGCGATTAACGGCCATAACCATGCTTGGATTAGTTATTAAGTCTCCGTCGTAAATGCGCATGCGCAATAACGTGTCACATACCAGGGACATGCCTAGATTGGATAATTAAGATCTTATTACACAGGGCACTCGGTGGGACGGAACCTTGTAGCAATGTGATGGTATAAGGTCAAGGAAGTTAAAACGTGAGCGGATGAGAATATTAGAGAAAAAAAAAAATTATAAAAAAATTAAAAAAAAAATAACAAGAAAATAGGTTGAAACGTCGGCTATTAAGTAAAGGCGTGCAACACGAAAGAGGCGCGACGCCAGTCGTACGTAAGTTTCTCTTTTGGAACGTCTTCGTGGAATCGCATTCGCTGGAAACCAGCCCTAAAGTCAATGTCGCTAGCCGAATCCCTGGGTATGCTGGCGTGCTTTGTCGAATAGGTGGCACATACTGTACGTAAGTACGTAAAAGGAAAAAGAGAGGATTACAGGGAGTGAGAGAGAGATAGAGAGAGAGAGAGTAGGAAGATTTGAAAAAAGAAACACGAGAAACACCATAGATACAAACGCCGAGTGTCGCCAGCGTAAATAGAAACCTCTTTAGGGGCATAACTCGACGCAGCCCGTCCGTGGAAGACTAACGCCCGTGGGGCGTCGCGACGCCCGCGAACATCTTCCTAACGTGCCCTGACGGATGGAGCCGGAAATAGCGGCCCGTAAGGAGACTCCTCGATCCCTGTATCCGTTATACACGTGTGCGGGGGTTAGGTGTCAAGCTGTCTGGGAATCTCGGCTTTACGTATTCTCCTTTATCTTTTTGCTCCTTTTATTGAAATTTTTTTTCACAACTCCCACTTTGCACGGTTGGTAACAGTGTGCCAGATACATCAACGGGAACCCGGTTATTCAGCCGAATCGTGCCTAATCGTACCACCTGAACATAGTTTTACCATAGCTATCGGATGAACGCAGGTAACACCCTAACTTCAGGCGGTACGCGCAGACTGAATAGCCCTGTAGGACCAAAAGTCTTTATAAATCGATCCGATTAATCGCAAAGCGTACGAAAAATGGAATCGAGACGTATTTTGCTGAAAATAAATTTTTTTCATAAATTCTCCCGCAAATTCACAGCGTAAATAAATAACACTGATTGACAGTGACAGGAAGCCGGAATGTTATCTGTATATCATCGGTACACAGAGAGAGTACACCCGAGCAGACTTTTATCAAGGAGATAAAAGTAGCGTCAGAGAGGGTAGGTGGCGCGAGCAGGGCGAGAGGCTACACGGAGGACGGGTGGCTAATATATAATAAGGGTAGTCCGGATGAGGATTTCTCCAGGCTAGAAACAGCACGTTCTGGGGTAAGTCTGTGCTGGAGGGGTGTGTTCCTTTGTTTGTCGTACGCTCCAATTACCCCGGAGCCCGGCACCGGTAGCTTCATAATTAACTCCCACTCATTTAACAAACTTTACTTTTAATGTTTTAAAAATAGTAATTAGCAGCCCGGGCAAGGGGTGGAAGGGCGGCGGAGGGACACGACAGAGCAAAGAGGAGCACAGTGCCGGCACGGAAGGGTGGGCGCGGGGGGATCTATACCTATATACGTGAGGGAAGGTAGCAGTAAGGTGCATGAAAACGAAGCGTGCAAAGGGTGGGGGTTGCACGCGGATCGCGGGCGGAGGGGGGTTGGTGGCGGGAGAGGGTGGAAGAGTGGAGCAAGATCATACAGAAGACGAGGGGAAGAGGGGTAGCGAGGAAGGGGTGTAATTAACTATCGTGCAACCCCCTCCAGCAGCGACCGACCAAGCAAGGAGGTAATTGGACCGGAGTCTTATACGCGTGCGAGAGGCTAGGGGGATGAATTCGAGTGGCGCAAGGTGGGGATGCGGGAGATAGGCCAAGAGGGAAGAGGGATCTGGACCCACCGAGCAGAAGGGTACGGGGGATGAGCGCGCAGGGGTTACGGCCCTGGCAGGATAAAGGGTTGCTTAAAATTGCACACAGTGCTGCATTATGGAACTCTGACGGGGGTTCCCAGCATCCCCTCGACCTTCCATCCAGCCCCTACTCCCCCTCGTTGCTCTGCTACCCCTACTCAAAGCACGCTGGTCCGATACTGCCACGAAAACCCATTAAACCCTTCACTCGCGAATTAATTGCGATCGTCTAAGGGCGAGTCTTTGAGCATCGCGAAAAGACTGCTTCCCGGCTGGCCCGATTAAATTCGCAATATACGCCCCTGGTAAGTCCGCTGTCTCTGTCTCTCTCACAGTTTACCTATAGCGCGCCGTCGTACCGTGCACAGAGATTGACCCTTGGCCCTTTTATAGGTTCAACCTGGTCTAACCTAACCCAAGACTAACCCAACTCGTCGTAGGACGTGCAGCAACCTCATCGATACCGTAAGACAGCCAGGCCCGTAGTCAGACAAGAGCGAGGGGTTCCATAGTGGAAATTTCACTATGAAGAGTCGAAGACCCGTGGGGGGTCCTGGCTGATCTCGAATTGGCCCAGGCTGGACCCTGCACGGCTTCTGGACTTGTCAATGGACACTTCAACTATCGTTACGACGCAAAGTGTCACACAGGCGCGTCTAAGAATAATGGCTGCTTAATAATCGCCCAATGGCCTTATCAAAGGGATTACGAGTCCGTAAGGTTAATCAAGCCCTAAGGCCTCTGCCTGGGCTCCCTGTCGGAATAGGCTGTGTCGAGAGGTGGCTTCTCTCCTCTTGAGGGGGCAGAGAAGCCTCCGAGGTGCTGCCGACTAATCAGCGCCAAGACGCTTCCCTTTTCTACTAGTAAAGGTCTCTGCTGCGCCGGTGAGGTTTACCGGCTCGTCTTTGGGCCTAGGTCATTTTCTTATATACTTTTTTTTTTTTTCATTCTCGTACAATAATTCGACCCCCCTGTCCTTGGCCCTGCCGTAGGGGTGATCGTTATCGGTGAAGGGACACTGGAATTGTAAGGGATGAAAAAAAAAAAAACGGGAACTCTTACGGATAATTACGATATTTTAATATATTTTAATAATATATTTTTAAGAACGAGAGAAAATAAATGAGATCCTTTCTTTTTATCTATGTCGTCGCTGGTGAGATAAGGGAAGCTCGTTAATTAGAGACTAAAAAATTTAATCAACAGACAAAAGGAAACCCTCGACGTCTCACCCGCCGGCTCTGCAGACGCCATCGATTACTGTTTCATTATCGAAATTATTTTCAACCCTTGTTAGACCACGTCCGAGGGATGATAACACGACTGTATATAGATGCAGTTAACGTAATAAAATGCGTACTGAAAACTTACATGGAAAATACAACTTATACTCGTGATTGTGGTAACGATTATTTTTTTTAGCGATATCCAGATCGCGGACTCAAATGGTCCTTCGACGTACTAAGGGGGTGCGGCGGATCTCGTATTAAGAAAAAAATGTTTCTAATCCGCAAAGCCCGGTATAATTAACGAAATTCATTATCCTCGGCGAAACTAATTTCGCAACACCTCCGGCAGCGTCGCTGACGACGCCGACGCCGCCACGGTCCCTTAATCGTGAAAAACCTTGAAATTTAATTAAATTTAGGACCGCGAAAGTGAAAGAGAAAGACAGATTGAGCGAGAAGGAGAGAGGACGAGTGAGAAAGGATACGTTAAACTGAAAGAGAGAGAGAGAGAGACAGTAGAGATACCACGAAGGTACTATAATGAATCGAGGGTTGACTGTTTTACAGAACTAAGGTAGATTCATGCTAATAACTGTTAACGTTCTACCGTTACGACGTAAAGCCACTAGGAGTTTCAGTGTTTTTATTTTATTTCGTCTTAACGCACGAAGCGTCACGATCGCGTCGTCCGCCGATCGCGAAGGTTTGAGAATTTCTTGAACGAAACGAGAATTTCAGCGACTGGCATCTTAGCCGTAAACGTTTACGGTAAACCAGTATTAAAATATTATTGTAATTGCGCGCGGTGTTTACTCGTGCGTGACTAACGAGAGAAAATGCGGAAGAGTCCTGAACCACGTGTACTGCTACAAAGCAGGTAACGTTTAACTGGTAATAAATTCGAATGACAATTAACCCATCGCAGTGAAATGTATTGCTAATTACGGTAAGTGCGCAATAAGGTTGATTAAAAAAAAAAAAAGAAAAAACATATATCAACGCGCAATAATTTAACAGAATAAAAAAATATCCGACGTTCGATTTAACACGTTACCAAATCGTCATTTAAGGCAGTACGGTAGAATTATGCTAAAAAGTTGACCCTACATTTTTTAATGTACAATCGAAAGAGCTCGATCAGCCGCGTCTGCTGGCTCGAAATAAATTTTTGTTTGCTGTCCAGTTGAAAGAGACATTGATTAGTAAATTTGAAGATGGTGGGAAAACGGGTTGTATTTAGTCAGGTGTCTTTAATTTTCGAAAAATTGAAAAAGTTACTATTACAATGTACAATTTCCAGATAGCTTGTAATCTGAGGCGTTTACTGTTAAAAAAAAGTGAACATCATTTAACGTATATTTATTGAAAAATTACTGTTAAACGAAACCCGTGCGGCGGCTGTCTCTCTCTTTCGCGTGTACCTTTCCCCACCCGTAAAGGCCTTGAAATAAAAAATAACGTAACGACCTAAGACGTAAGCGTAAGGAGCCCGTAAGTTATTTTGTGTGCGAAGGGCTTAAACGCTAGAGAGAAAAAGAAAGCCGCAACAGATTTGGGCTTTTGTCAAGAATTATGATTTATTTATCGGATCAATTATTATTTGCTGGTATTAAATTCACATTTTTCATATACTTTTTTATTTCTTTCACGTAATTCAGCCAAACTTCACCGTGTACCGCCTTAATCTCTGTTTCAGAACAGCACGTGCGTATATTTCATAATCACTCGTATCATTATCAATCATGATACATAATCGTACTGATATATATTGCTGATTACGATAACCGTACAAAAAGGTCAACTAAAAAAAATATGATGAAATAATTTAATAAATTATAAAAAAAAAAGTATTCGACAGTAACTAATCAGGTTACCAAATCACAATTTTATTGTATCTCATATTAAATAATAATTGCGTTTGTATCGTTATAAAAATTATTTTTTATGTAAAATCTAACAAATCAGACCAGACGAGCTTCCCCGTCGTATCCACGTGACAGCACATACTCACACGTGATTTTATCCCTTAACTATCCATATAGTGCGAGCAAAAAAAAATCTTCAAATCGAGTTAGCGGCTCGTCAATTTGGGGATTTTATCGTGGTTCTGGTTCCCGGTAGAAACCCATTGGATCGTCCTAATCGTGAGGGGGAATCTGGTGGATGGTGCAGAGAAGGAGGAGAGGGGGTAGGGTGGGGGTCGGTTGTCTAGGGGATTGAGGGGAGTCCCGTCTTCGTATTTTCGAAGTTGGGAGTCGTGTATGGGATGAGTAGCTATCGGCAGATAGAACAGAGAGAGAGTGAGAGAGAGAGAGAGAGAGAGAGAGAGAGAGAGAGAGAGAGAGAGATGAAGGAGGGAACAGCCCACGGGATCGCACAGCATCTTCTATACGGAAACCAAGAATCGCGGTTAGGTACCGAAGGTGGTGCGCGACCCTCGTGAGAGAATTTCAAGTTTACCCCCCTTCGCCGTCCCTTGTATCCTCTGCAATGTGGAACATACACGGCATAAAGTGTTGCCACTCTCAGGGCAACTGGGATCGTTTAAGATGTTACAGTACCAACGCTAAGTATATAATACTCCGTAGAATTTTGATCTTGTTGAAATCCCATCTGTTCCAGGGACTCTGAGTCTTCTGTAGCGTGTCACTATGTATATGGACCTGTCACGGAACATGACCCAGGAGACGTGTCTTGGTGCCCATGGATCTACACAGTTTTCGGAAGACGTTAGACTGATTCTGGGGATAAATATATGAATTCATAGTGTTTCACTAGATACGTTAAACGTGCTCGTGTTATTTTGAAAATTTCAATGATTTCGAAAATTTATCATTTAAGTCACCGTCGAATGATAAGAAAGCTACGAGAGCATATTCTCGCACGGACTTTCATAAAAAATTTAATTTAACGCAGTTAATTTAATCCAAAAAATCTTCACTGTATGCAGAAAAATAACTATCCAAACATATAACGCTCGGAGAAATTGGTATAGTCCGTGTATTTACTACACGGAGTGCCCATTTGAAATTGCCAACTCTTCATAATTAGTTGGCGTTTTATACTTATGATAACTAGAAATTTCATTTTTGCCGCAAAAATTCTCACGCATTTTTTTTCCGCAAAAATTCTCACGACGATCTCAAAAAATTTACTTGCCTGTACGAAGGTATACGGAATATCCAGAATTACCTAGTTCCCTGTACGAGAGAATAACGTCGAATCGGCACGTCGTCTCGTACGCTGACTGGGAGAATTACGACTTTAATTATTATTAATATTATTAATAACACCGAGTCCCATACGAAGGTAGAAACGTCCTGCGGTCTTACGAAGGCACGGTAGGTTTCACCAGGAGTGAACGCGAATGGGTTATAGGCACGTGTGTAACCGGTGAATATCAAGACGAAAATTCTTTCCGAATGAAAGTACCTGTAGACGAATGATGGGGGTTGGCTGTATATTCGCAACGATCTACAGGGGGTCTCCACAAGGAAGCCGACGCTAAGTGAGCAAAGCTCATATCCTACACGGTAGAACCATACCGCGAGATACATGTTACACGTCACAAGATCGGACTTCCACGAAGCACCGTGTTTCCTAATTAATTAAAGTAATAACGAGGCCGCAAGAAAATTATTCCACGCTGGTCTCTCGCGATACGAGTGCAAGCCTTTCGCAGCTACTCAAAGCCATAAGAGCGTACGTAGAACGAGCATAGCATAGGGATAAGGGGACTAAAAGAAATTTTTATTCAATTTTGAAAAAAACAAAAAAAAAAATTTACAAAGCCATTACCCAGCACCGAGTCCTGCCAAGATTGAAAGGGATGCTACGTATATTGGAGGATGCCCGTAATGAAAAAGACGGTACACGGAGGAGCGTCGCTTTAGGGCGGATTCTCTCAATATTTTAAAGGATTTAAATTCGAACGCCGGACGTCCAGACGAATTTCACAGTACGTGGCGTTTAAAGGGACGCCCGCCGACAGGACCTCCTGAATGATTAAAACGGCTTCGTCCTGCCAGAAAGACCTTTTTCGAGATGCGACGTTCCAGAGGCTCGTACGCCTATCTGTCCGTATGTATGTGCAGCACTGCCGTAGCGCAGCGCCGGACGATCCAACTATCGCCAGATGTGAAACTTCGCATGGAAAAGATATACATCGTAGAAAGTTGAAACGGGGCGAGGAAAAGGTCGAGGGTTCGCGAGAGGATTTACAGTGGAGATAAAAATAATATTGATGACCGTTGATCGTTGAAAAAAAAAACTCATTAAAAAAAAAAATAAAAATCCCCCCCCACCCAAAGAAGCAACAAACGTTAATGATTTCGCGATCCGCACCATCGCGAGTTCTTCTCGTTACAAGAGGGACCACTTCATTCGGTCCTCGTGACTGGTCCATTGTGGGTCCTCCGTATCTCATCGCGTTAAATGGCCGCTAAAATTAAATCATTCTTGAGACAAAATGGAATGAAAAGAAGCATTGACAGCCGAGAGTTACGCCCACTTGGTGCGAGAGGCCAGTGGACGGATTGTGGTACTGTTGGTTGGGAGAGAGGGGGGGCAAGGGGAAGGTGAAGGGGGAAGCGGGGTCGCAAAGGAAAGACAAGGAGAAAGGGATAGCGATAAAAAGAGTCCTAGGGATATAGGAGCACGAGAGGGAGAGAGAGAGAGAGAGTCAGACAGAAAGAGAACGTAGTCAAAGAACAGAACACGGAGTCATCCGGTATCCTTATAAGGCCCAGTCATGGCCCGTGAATGGAAGCATTATCGAACGAAAGGCCCAAAGCACAATGGTTTCCTTTGAGAAATTCGACTCTGTCGACAAATTACGAAACTATGAGCCACTCGAAACAATAACACTACAAGCTCGCCCGTTCGAGTCCCTTGGCGGATATATTTTGGGCCCACTCCTATCGCGGGACTCTAACGTAACATGCTCTACCATTATATACGTATATCCGTATACTGTACTGACTCGTCTCGTAATGCCCCAGACACAATAATAACAGGGCTGATCCTGCAGAGTTTCAAGGAGCTCGGGACACCCTGACCCGAGAGTCCAGGGGTTCCTGTTGCAATCCTTGGTAAAAGGCGAGTATCGACTATCCGAGTATGGCGACGTAAAAATATAGAATGCAGTATAGATTACTTTGGGCCTTATACAGTTTCACTAATGTTTCAACCCGAACGTCATTCTATGCCTTTGACGTTATAATTTTGTGTACGCTATACATATAGCGTTAAGTCAGATCGATATGCGTATGCCCATGGGTCCCATTATAGGACTTTGAAGCAATAGGAGGGGAGGTTGAAAGTACTTGACGTCACTACCGGTCGCGGTTATTTGATCTGAACTGCTCCGGGACGTAGAAGACGCTCCCACAAGATCTATTGACTTACGGGGGTTCGAAGGGCCTCTTAAGTGCTACGGAGGTGTCGAAATGCTCTTGAATAAATAGGGGGAGTAAGGCCCCCTTTCGAAATCCGGACCGGAATACCAATGAGGTGTCGGACCGTGCGTCACGCGTGCCTATACACACTGACGGCCACTTCTTTTTTTTTTTCTCATTCCTGATCGAAGTTGGGCCTTACCCTCATATCCGGTACCTAGCCTTCAGCCTTGCTCCGACAGCGCTATTATTACACGGGGGGCGCCAGCGAATGCCTGTGCAGGATGGATATTCACTGACCCAAGTACTGGGCCCGATCCATCGGGACTGGGTATGAGCCAACCGCGCGATTTATCTCTTAACGATCCCATGTAATTGCCGATCGTCGATAATTACCGAGAGTCCCGTGCTTTTCCATGGCTCGTGTGTGTACTAACGATCGTTAGGCCCAAGTAAGGGGCCTCACGGTTGTAGCGACGGGTAATTATCGGAACGCGACATGCGTACTGATTAACGTGTTAAAGTAATCACGAGGAAGTGTACTTTATATGGGACCTACGCGAGAACGAAGTACGTAGGCTTAAAGAAGAAAAAATGGCAAAACAAGGCCCAAGATAATCAAACGAAATAGGTTGTTTCCCTGCTGCAGAAAATTGATACACTCTGCTGGGACTTACGAGGGAGCTCGCATTACGGGAATAGGAAATGGTCCAAGGTACGTTCGTAGTAATAAATCCTGTATCGAGGCAGTAAAGGACTTTATGGAATTCAAGTGGAGCCCTTGCGAAAGGGAAGAAATCAAAGTGGAAGTATAAGATATTGATTTTGACCGAATAACGTATAAATATCACGTGAAATATTTTTACTCCTATTTGTCTTTATTCTTCGCAAAGTATTCGGGCAACTTTGACACGCAAACGGCAAAGCGACAACAGCCAGGACGATTACGATACCGTTTCATTATGCACGTGCATTAGCATAGAGGAAAAACAGACTCGTAAACCTAAAACCGACGGTAGAGAGACGTCGGTATGATCCAATTGTTTCACGTCAGTTCCCATGTAGATGGTCGACGTCTCCGTGCGCTTCCGGTCGACCGATTACGCGAGTGTCACGCGGATGAGATCCTCGAGCCTTTAATCGAATAATCGGGCATCGATCGCGAGACGAAATTCCCAGCATTGCTACCCTGTATACGAAAGTTAACCCCCCACGATAACAAGGGTGGTTTAAAAGAAATCGACAGCTCGCCCCCCCCCCCCCCCCATAAGACTTTGCTAAGCGAAAGGTCAAAAAGAAACAGATAATGCTGACCCCTGTGCGTGCAATTGGACAATTTCGTCACGTGACGCAGGTTACTCAACTACAACCCCTAGATCAGGTACCACCCCCAAGTCAGCACGCAAAGGCGTCGAACTCGTATCGTCACAACAAATCGATCACCCGATTCTGGCTGTGTGAAATATTTAAACCGTATCTCGAGAGGGATGAACGGGTCATTATCTGCTCGGGGAGGGTTGAAATAAATAGATTTGGTAGTTGGTTAAGGGGGGGGAGGGGGGGTACGGGAGAATCGCGGCGGTTTCGCGTTGCGGAAGTCAAAAAATCGTCCCCACAAATCACCGGGTACAATGGCCCGATTGTGTGTACAGGAGCGAGGGGGGTGGGTGGGTGGTTAAGGGAGGAGCGTGCACGGTATATACACAGCCACCCCTTGGAACACCCTGTGTATCCTGTTGTACACAGTATAGCGTATATATATGTATCCTCAACTGTACTCCTCTTTCTCTTGTGCTCCTAGTAGTACAATCGGAGCTCGTATAGATGCAAGCCAGGCACTAACTAGGGTGGCAATAGGGGCCAGGGGTTGCATCATGGTCGGAAGGCCAGGAAGTTAGGGGTTGGAAATCTATTGCCGGATGTGAATATATACAGTGGCAACCCTCTATGGAAATTTGAGACCGTATACTGGGCTTGGCTAGTCGGCCTCACGCGTCACTACTATATTAACCTTATTCAATATAATCGTGGTTTGCTGCGCTGTAGCATTTACTAAGGGTTGTACCAAGGGTTGTTAATGTAACTGTGCCATTGCAATACACAGTATATATATATACACAACAGTACTACAATGTAAAGCCACGTGGGCAAAAACTCAAAATTCTTGAAACGACCGCCGGCCGGGGGTTGCGCGCTAGCCAACCGCGACGCCCGGCGTCCCGAGGCATTCTGAACACGGCGGCGACGTCCCGACGCCTCGAATGGTCATATACTTGGGACATGCGCAATTTCACCCAACCACCCTCGACCCCGATCGAAAAGACTTGGTAGATCGGTTTTTTAAACAATGTAAGGATAATTCACGTCCGGTATACTCCGTATCTGCTAACACAGCCAGTGCCATAGTCGATTCGCAGTAACGCCACAAGTATCCCACTAAACCGTATATCTATACGTTATACCGTAAAGGAATATGAAGAAAAGCATACCGCTGTACGTGTATACGCATAAGGTCTGCAGAATGCTGTTGGCTGATTCATATAATGAAATGTCTGTGAGATGATGAGCACGCAGGGCCGTAAGTATAGCGTAGAGTCTTGGCCCCTGACCTATGTCCACGTAAAAGGAACGAGAGTCTCGCAGCGCGAGGGTACTGAGGGGTCGCGCGCGTCTCCGTCCTTAAGACGCGCGACTAGGTTAAAACGGGCAAGATCGAAGCTGAGCGTGTATTCGCCATTGGGATGCATTCCTGAGCGCTGTATCTTCCGGTGGGAAGAGGATGTCTTCGCGGGATGAAGAGGACGAGAGTTTAGCTCGGAGACTGGCAATTACCTGGATCATTTTAATATAAATAATTATTCGGTCCAGCCTTCGCGTTCCACCCTTTACGTACTGTGCCAAGAAGTCTATCAGGATTTATAAGTCTCCATCCCCAAAGGCCAATTGGCCAGCAACCAATTTATCATTCTCACATTGCCGATTTAAACCGATTTCACCTGGTATCTGCGTCTTTGCCATAAGGATCTCCGGTATACACGAGGGTACGAGAGAGATGGAGATACAGTGCGTGCCGATCAATTTATTTATCCCCGGGACTATAATCGATCCGTGATTACGCGCCACAGCGAGAATACACGCCCGGGGATTATTACCACGGGTACTTATTGCATGCCAATTAATGATATAGGATTTAATGATACGTCAGGAAGAATCGAGAGGATCGACCTTGGGGTGGTGTTGCCTACTCCGAGTTTCTAGCGGAAACCGGGTATATACTAGGTGAAAATATTGTAAGATACATGAAAACCCAACGGTCGAAGAAAAGTAGTGAAAAATTTATTAAACAAAGATTCCTATTAATTTTAGAGCCCTTAGTGCCACGTACGTCCGTCAATAATCAATATGCTAAAAAACATTCAATCAATATCAAACCAGCGATCGTCTCGTGAATTTTTGGAAAAAGCCAATTCCAGCGTCACAATACATTATTTATCTGTCCCATTCAAATTTTATCGTCTGTCTCACTCGCACTCACGCACAGCTTATTTCATTAAAATTTCTTCACATCGATTTCTTCCCTACAGAGATCGCGCCCGATCGGTGATACTGCACGGGGAAGAGCAAAATTGAAAAAGATTTATTTTTAGAAAGTTCTTGGAAAAATAAAATAGACGAAAAGCTTCCGGGTGAAAAAAAATTAGTACAAAATATACCTCATAGGTTATTCGTGGAAAATGCACCACCTCGAAGTTGACCTTTTGATCTCTATGATAAAGTATCTGTATACACATTTACGACTACCGAGCCACCCAAAGATGGTTCTACCACGGGAACTAATAGAAATCAAACGGACAGGAACATCTTCGAGTGATACGTGTGGACTGAATAGCCCCGTGTGTATGCATTCATCAAGGGTACAGTCCTGTCAAAGGATTTCATCTTGATATGCACCAAGGGATAGATATTTGGCTGGGTGGGAAAATACAACTTTTTCTTACAGTATGAAGACCCTACCCTAGAAATGTACGCGGGATATAAGCGTTATGCGCTCGAGGAAAAATTGTTCCAGAAGTCAAGACACGCGCGTTGTAACCACAATTCTTTATTCGCAATTTATATCCGCCACTTGTCGCTATGGCAAATCGTAAAGCCCGTCAATAAAGACGAGCGAGTCTACTGTAACTGTTAGAGGAGGAGGGGGTGAGGGGGGGGGGATGTAATACGACGCGACTGATGCAACGACGTAATAACAATGATAATATTACGAAAATGACAAAGTCATTCAGACGGTGCTAAGGGGTGTATAAGGATGCATTTTTTTTAGCATTATAACTAAGGACAGGGGTGAATATTCGAAAGTAACCCCACGAAAATGTCATATACGTGAAATATAATAAAAATTATATTTTTATTATATAATATGTACATGTTGAGCATAAAATTTATATACATATACATGCAGAGTATATTTTATATTTTTTAGTGTATTTTACGAGAAAGCACGTATCCTACGTGTCACTATTCTACACGCATTTATTCTAATGTGCGTTGGCTCCGCCTTTTTTGAAAAAAAATAAAAAATTACTACTGCGTTGAATTATTACAAAGTTTGGTATTCTTTTTATTTATTATTATACATATAAGTTACAATACCAAAATGCGTCCTGAACTAATTCTACATGTGCATAGGATACGTGTACGTCGTAAGTGCGTCCTGAAAAAATCATTATGGCACTTCGATGACGTCGTATCAAAATATCAACTTCAAAATATCCAACGGCAAAATATGAAATATCTAGTAATTTGACTCTCGGATATTCGTTTTTTTTTTTTTTTTTATAAATCCAAGTTTAAGAAAATTTTAACAAAAATCATGATACCGTTGGTTCAAGCTATAAATCGTCCGATCCAAAAATCGAATGCTCCCGTGGATCACAGAAATTTTTAATTTTAACGTAACCACGTGGAAAATATAAATGTGACTATGAGATGTGGTGCGAAAGTGTATTAATTTTTTTGTCGTTGATATTTGGACGTGACGCCATCGTAATGCTACGAAGATTTGTTCAGCTCGTACTTACGACGTCTGGGATATGTCCAACTGGCATCTAAAAAGTGTAGGATATTGTGTGTAGAATTTATAGCCTCTATATTTTACAGGTATAATTTAAGTATATCAGATATATAGGTATATTTTTAGTCACGTGTAAAAAATACTCTACATATATACTGGGTATATAGTATAATGCGGCTGAAAGTTGTATATTCAAGAAATGTATATAATATAATGAAAAATATATTTTTTCCAACACGCGCATAAAAATGGTGACTTTCCACGCCTGTTTAGCGGGAGGAAAACAGCTAATTTCCGACCAG